>JBBHAA010004019.1:0-79437 GCA_037953035.1 Aquarana catesbeiana | reverse complement strand
AACACACTTCGCCTGTCACCACCCATATCATTACAGGTGATGAAGCACATTAACCTTCAGGATCAGGATCTCTTGATTGCACAACTCAGATTTCTAGGTGTGTGTCAGACAAATTATCCTCATTAAAATAAAAACAGTGAATAAGCCAACTTACAAATACTACAGAAGAGGGCTGGGTGATGGGTGTGCAGGTAAAAAAGAGATTTGGGGTCTTTTTGACCCCCAGATCTCTCCATAAAAGGAGGACCTGTCATCCTTATTTCTATTATTCTATAAGGGATGCATTACATTCCTAGAGAGACAGTGTAAAAAAATAAATACAAATGAATTTATTTATTTTTTTTTAAAAGTGCCCCCATCCCTCCGAGCAGAAGCGAACGCATACCTAAGTCAAGATTTTCGAGTACCGTAGTTTGTTGCCATTCAACGAGTGTGCGCAATTTTAAAGCGTGACATGTTAGGTATCTATTTTTTTTTCGGCGTAACATCGCCTTTCATATTTTACAAAAACAATCGGGGTAAAAATTGCGTTTTGTTTTTTCATTAAAGTGTATCCCCCCCCCTCCCCCCCAAAAAAATTGCATTTGAAAAACGAACTGCGCAAATACCATGTGGCATTAACATTATATGGGTATCTATTTACTCAGCGTAACATCTTCTTTCACATTATACAAAAAATTGGGGCAATTATTGCGTTTTTTTTGTTTTTTTTTTAATTCACTAAAGTGTATTTTGTGTAAAAAATATTGTGCTTGAAAGACCGCTGCGGAATTACTGTGTCACATAAAATTATTATTATACAGGATTTATATTAGTGCCAACAGTTTGCACAGCGCTTTACAACGTGAGGGCAGACATTACAGGAGGAATCAGAGATAATATTGCAACGATTGTCATTTTATTCTCTAGGGTCTCTGCAAAAATGAGAATACCGTATATAGAGATAGAAGACAGAGAAATATATATATATATATATATATATATATATATATATATATATATATATATATATATATATATATATATATATATATATATATATATATATATACACACATACACACACAACACACACATTATATATATATATATATATTTAAAAACCTTCACAACTCCTTTATATCAGTATTGTTTGCTGGAAAATTACTTAGAACCCCCAAATTAATATATATATATAATAATATAATAATTTGGGGGTTCTAAGTAATAATCCAGCAAACAATACTGATATAAAAAAGGAGTTGTAAAGGTTTTTTTTTTATCTTGGTAAAATATTTACCCCAATTTTTTTTTTGTAAAATATGAAAGGTGATGTTACGCCGAATAAATAGATACCTAACATGTTGCGCTTTAAAATTGTGCACGCTCGTGGAATGGCAACAAACTACGGTACTTGAAAATCTCCATAGACGACGCTTTTACAAATTGTTACAGATTACCTGTTTAGAGTTACAGAGAGAGGTCTAGTACTAGAATTATTGCTCTCGCTCTAACATTCTTGGCGATACTTCACATGTGTGGTGAAAACACTGTTTACATATGCAGTAAAATAAAAAAATGAAAATTAAAAAAACCTTTTGTGTGTAGCAGCCTCCCCAGAACCCCCCCCCCCCCAATAACTTACCTGAACCCCATCTCTATCCAGCGATGCCCACGAATGTCTAAGCTGTCAGGGACACTCCTCCTGATTGGCTGTGACACAGCAGGGGCGCCATTGGCTCCGGCGGCTGTCAAAGTCCATCAGCCAGCCAATCAGGAGAGAGAGGGAGTGGGGCCGGGTCGGGGCTCCGTGTCTGAATGGACACACAGGGAGCTCTGACTTGGCTCGGGTGCCCCCCATAGGAAGCTGCTGGCTGAGGGGGCACTCGATAGGAGGGAGGGGCCAGGAGCAGCAAAGAGGGACCGAGAAGGAGGAGGATTGTGGCTGCTCTGTGAAAAATCAACTGTACAGAGGAGGCAAGTATAACATGTTTATTATTTTAAAAAAAAAAAAATGTAAAAAAATAAATAAATAAATAAAAACAAACAAACGAACAACTTTACAATCACTTTAAACCTGTAAACAAAAAGTGTCTGGAAAGTCCTGGTCAGCAAGTGGATATGATTTATGTGAATGAAATATGTCAAACAAAACTTCTGTTTAGGATCACATAAATTTTAAAACAAACGATCACGATTATTTATTATTATTATTATTATTATTATTATTATAATAGTAGGAAAATCTAGAGGTCAGTTCAGGGAAGAGATGGGTGAATGTACAAGGGGGGTAGACGTTGGGTCATTTACTCATTCCTATTCAGGAACTAAGTGTGAAGAAGACTCGTCTCTCGCTTCCTCTTGTCATAGATCAAGCACAAAGGACGCCTTCAGATTTGTTATTGGAGAAACAAGAATGCATTGTGACATTTCTTTTGTAACACATTTACAGAAGGAACCAACAGAAAAAAAAAAAAAAAAAAAAAAAAAAAAAAAAGGAGAAAAAAGGCCATTATGTGCCGGAAAAAAAAAAAAAAAAAAAAAACACAGTCAAAACAAGAACAATTCAAGGCACAGTCCCAAAATTCGCTATCGCCCGCAGGGGCCATGGTATTGAAGTGGTTGTAAACCTAGTTACCCCACCGTTACCTCCAGCCTAGAAGGCCTATAATAAGGGCTTACCTGTAGGTACCATGAACATCTCCTAAACCTGCGCGGTTAGGAGATCTCCACTGTACCCGCATGCGCCGACGTCATCGGAACACGCGCACTGAAGAACCCGGCCAGCTCGTGCCCTTCCTCCAGGAGCCGTGCCGTGACCGGCGGCTCCGCGAGCATGCGCAGGAGTGACGTCATCGCTGCTCCAGGCCAATCGCAGCGAGCGCGGATCCCGCGAACCCGGGAAATAAACTCCGGAAGACATGTCGCCGGTCACAGCGGTGTACCGGGACCGCTGCAACAGCTTCGATCCACGGTAAGTATTTCATAATGAGCTAGTAGGCGACTTGCAGGTTGTTTTTTTTACTTAATTTTTTTGGGCTAGGTTTCCACTAGTGCGACTTTTCATGCGATTTGGGACTGGAAAGTCGCATGACAAGTCGTACCCCATGATTTCCAATGAGTACCGTTCATATCTGTGCGACTTGAAAGTAGTCCCAGCATTACTTTGGTCCCACTTTGATGCGACTTGAGGTCCATAGACCTCAAGAACACACAGGCATTGCTTCAGGTTGCGGCAAAAATCGTGGTAAAAATTGCGCGACTTTGGGGAACGCAATAGTGGAAACATAGCCTTAGAGTTTACAACCACTTTAACTGCTTCTTCCCTAAAACTACATAGGCTGGCCACCACTGCAAAGCTCCAGTTCATTTACACCGGCTCCAGTGCCGCAGCCCTCAAAGCGCCCCAACAGGTCATGTTTTCAGGATTTCCACTCAGATGAAACGGCCGTGGTAACTACTAAGGCAGGGAAACTGATCAAATCACCTTTGCAAAATAATGGAGAGCCTAAAACATGACCTGTTGGGGTGCCTTGAGGACTGGGAGTTGAGAAACACTGGTATAAGGGGGGTCATTTGTTTTTAGATGTATTGCTTAAAGGAACTTTAACAGGAGAGGGGTCAGGGCACGGAATAGGCATACAGCAATTAGAATACAATCTTCTCTTTAACACCTTCAATACCGGCACTTTCACCCCCTTCCTGCCCCAGGCCATTTTTCAGCGCTGTCACACTTTGAATGACAATTGCGCGGTCATTCAACACTGTACCCATATTTTTCTTTTTTTTTTTTTTTTTTTTTTTAGACAGATAAGTGATTAAATATCATGAAAATTAAAGCTCTAAGGGCAACAGCCCCTCATGGTGTGGAACCCTCCTGGGGAGAAGGAACCCAGCTCTCCAGTGCCTCAGACTATTTATCACCCTTCCAGACCCCTTTCTTGGACACTCCTCTCCAGGGATTGGCTGGAGCATAAGAAATATTCAAGCTGGTTATTTGAATCTCCCGCCCTGAAGATCTAGAAGCTTCTTCCAGAGCCAGGGGGAAGTAATCAAACTCCCAGCCTGTGAAACCCTGAAGAGACCCGGATGAGCAATTACTGCTGCCTTGATTACACTAGGAGGGTATTACATCAAATTTTCAAACAGTGTGGGGAAAAGCACAAATAAGGAATAGGGGGAAAAAAAAAAAAAAAAAAAAAAAGAAGGAAGAAGAAGGGGGCTATGAGCTCAATGCTGGTAGGAGTTCTACTTTAATCTATCCAGTACTACTCCTAATAGTAATAGGGAAATAATTAAAAAAACTGAAAAAAAAACAAAAACTCAGATTTTTGAGTAGTGGGAATCACTATTGAAGCCATTACTGAATGTCGACTTCTCTTAGTGATCACATGTGTTGGGAAACGGCATGTTCACTAAGTGCTAATGGAGAGTTAAAAGCATTAGAAGTTCCCATCAAAGGCCAATGGTTACTTTGTGAGCTGCATCAGTCATGGCCTCCCAGTGGATGGGGTTAGCTGGCTGATTAGAACCTTCAGCTTAACCCCATTGCCGGCCCTTTAAGGGGTTCTTACCACCTGAGATTGTCACGGTGGTCACGTGATTGGGAGCCCACCCTACTGGCACCCAATTGTAAGCAGTACCAGGGAGCTGTTGGTGATAGTCGGGCTGCAGAGCTGACGGAGCCGAATGAGCATGCTCCCAGCCATTGGTGTGGGCAGCCTACTGCATTAGCATGTGAACCCCCAAAGCTCCAATAAGCACGCCTTTCTCTGCAGCCTTAAAGTAGAGTTCCACCCACTTTTACAACTCTTCAGCATCCCTCACTAAACTGAGCACTGTAAACAAATTGGATATTTTTAAATTTTTTTTCTCAGCACCAACTGTATATCTGCTGTATCATTTTTCATTCCTCCTCCCTGGCCGCGGCCCATCACATCATTTCCTGTTTGCAATGCCTTCTGGGAAGGGGCGGCAACTTCCTCTGACACTGCCGTTGCTATGGAAACCTGACCTGAAACCTATTACACTGCTTGTGCTGCACTGAGCATGTGCAAGATCTGCAAGGATGAGATCCAGGAAGAATACAGTCTGGCTTCAGATGCCCAAACTTAAGATGGCCACGGCCTGCTGTAAGTTTATAAAATAACAAACTACTGCTATAAACTAACAAAACAGACAGTTTACAGACTAACATTACTAGAATACGTTAAGCTTGTCTATTATGGGGTATTTTTATTTAAAAAGTATAATTTCGGCCGGAACACCACTTTAACTGCACGGGACAATGAATGAATGGGAAGTGCTCTGTGCTGAGTGGCTTCCTGTTCACTCACAAATTGAAGCCTAGTAAATACTGTTTACTTTGCTTCAGTTATGATTGAACACAGTGAGCGAGTGTGGTCACTGTGTTTTTAGAAAAGGAAGGCGCTGGTAAATGACATATTGACTAGCCCCTTCCCCCCCGCTCTCCATCCTGAAACAGGAGAGGAGAAAGCAGCACTGCAAGTGGGGGGGGGGGGGGGGGGGTGAGTAGAGCTGCACGATTAATCGTTAAAAAAATTGTGATCTCGATTCAACCTCTCTTATGTTCTTTATGCAGAATTTCCCGATTCATTCAAGCGTAGAGAGTTCTCTGCTCACTCAGCTGTCAAAAGAGAAAAAAAAAAAAAACGGGCAGCCTGATATGTTTTTCACAACCGTAGATAACTATAAACATTGTAACTTTCTTGTTCTTAGATCAAAGGAATGAACTTCAGTCTGTAAATGAGGGAAAGACTGAACCTTTTTCTGACATTTGTTTCTTAACAAAAGTTGAAATCAGTATTTTTTGCTAGAAAATTACTTGGAACCCCCAAAACACACACATATACATACATACATACATACGTGTGTGTGTGTGTGTGTGTGTGTGTGTGTGTGTGTGTGTGTGTGTATATATATAATAATTTATTATACCCTAGGTAATAAAATGGCAATTGTTGCAATATTTTATGTCACACTGCATTTGCGTAGCGGTCTTTCAAACGCAATATTTTAGGAAAAAATACACTTTAATGAAAAAAAAAAAAAAAAGGAAAGATCAGAACCATATGGTCGGGATCTGCTCACAAAACCTGGACCGGCACCCATCTCAACCTCTCAGCGAGCTGCTGGGAGCCTGAGCCGGCTGCTCCCGCCCCCCTCCACAGCCCAGCGCTCCAGTAAGCACAGCAGGGCGGAGCAGAGCGCTGGTGAATGACAGTCACCAGCTCTCTGCTCACAGAGCTCTGAGAACCGAGTGATCGGCTGTGTTTGATCGCTCGTCTCTCAGTCTTAGAATACATTCCTCCCTCGAATGCCGGTGATGGGGCACCATTCGTCCCAATGACACCAACAATGGAGCACTATTCCTGCCACTGATGCCAGCAATAGGGCACGATAGCTCCCACCGATACCAACAATAGGGCATGACCCCCCCCCCCCCCCACCACCCCCATTAAAACCAATGATGGGGCATTTCTTACTTCCATTGAGAGGATGGCATTTGCTAATCCCACCAGCCACAGTCTGGCCCCCCTAAAGCATGAAGGAAGGTATACTGGCTCTTAGTTTGGAAAGTTTGGAGACACCCCCCCCCCCGCTATAGAGGGGATAGGCTATGTTCAGATTTCATGTCTGAGTTTACATCCACTTTAAAAGCTCTGCTTGGGGAAACACAGGGGGACACAGGAGCCCAACACAGCTGCTGTTCTGAATTCTTCTACAGGGTCTGTCTGTTGAAGGGGGGGGGACCACAATGATCAGGGAGAGGGCCGTTCAGAACAGACATGGCCGCTCAGGTTATTAGGTCAGGACGGATGCAGACATGGCTTTCCTTTAATACTAAAAGGAACAGCAGAAAAAAGTAGAGCGACTCCGTCTGGATTTGCAGGAATTAGGTGACCCCCCCGGCTGGATACTTGTCTCAGCGCTCTGCTGGGGGGGTTGCTAAAAACTGAATCTAATTTTTACCAAGCTCAGAAAAAGGAAACCCAGAAGGACATATTAAAGAGGGAATGAGACTTAAAGCTGAACTCCGGCCAAAACAAAAAAAAAAAAAACAATTGAGATCATTTGTACAGTAAAAATAAAATGAACAGCGATGAAGTGCGAACAATGTGCGGGCGCTGCTGCGTTTTGTATAAATTTTACTTTCAATGCCTCAGTACAGTCAGCGCTGAACGTCCAGCACTGAAACTTAGGGTTATAGTTCTTACAAATGACAAGTGTTCAGGTGGAAGTGACTTGACACTATTTTTTTTGTTGTTTTAACATTATGGCTAATGTTTTTGTTTTTTTTTGCGGACACAAAAGCACGCTACGCTGCTAGTTGTATTTGTAACAACCTGTTCACACTTAGCCATGTATAGCCCTGGTCATTGCATACTATGGAGCAGCAGTTCTCAACTAGGGTTCCATAGAATCCTGGGGCTTCTCTAGTCAAGAGTTTCTCAACCAGGGTTACTCCAGGAGGTTGCTACGGGTTCCTTGAGCAATTTCTGCCTCTTGCACACGTTCCCACGGACACCATTGATTTTTTTTTTTAGCTATCTGTAAGGGCAGCATTCAACAAATCCCAGGTGCCAGGTTACCATGGCAACTAGAAATTGCATCCTGGCGCCTGGGCTTTTATCAGCCCATTGACTGTTGGCACCAGGTGCAGGGATAAGTGGACTATTCCTATCACCCGACGCCCAGGACTTGTAGTTCCGGGGAGCCGGGCACAGTGCTGGGATAAGGTCATCAAGATGCCCAGGGTGAAGATGCCAAATGGCACCAGGTGACTGTTGGCACCAGGCGCAGCAGGTGGCACCAGGTGCTGGAATAAAAGAATAAATTCCCATCACCCGACGCCCGGGACCTGTAGTTCCAGACGTCGGGCACAGTGCCGAGATAAGGTCATTAGTGGCCAGGGTGAAGATGCCAAATGGTGCAACCCCCCAAAAAAATGTATGAGCATCATGTTTCAGAAAAAATCCCCTCCAAAACACTTCAAGCACTAATTTTCAAACTTGTCCCCCCCCCCCCCCAAGTATAAATTCCCTTTGCAAACCAAAAATCTCCCCAAACAAAAATCCTCCCTCTTCCAGTACAACCCCCCCCCCCCCCCCCAGCTCAAATCCTCCCCCTCCCTTCTAGCACAAGTCCTCTACCCTTCACATTTTCCCTCTGAGCATAAATCCCCCCCAGCACAAATTCCCTCCAAATTCCGTCTCCTAGCACCAACCAATTCCCCCGCCCCCAAATGTTCTCCTACTAGCGCAAAATCCATTCCTCCCCCCTAGCACAAATCCCCCTCTTCAAATCACCAATTTAAGCAAAATACCCCAAAATCTCCACTGCCGCCCCTCCTGCCCACCCCTTGTCACGGGCCCTGGCAGGGCAGGTAGTAGTTTTTTTTTTTTTTTAAACATTTAGCCCTGATGAGGGCAAACGGCAGGGTTAACTTGTCAGATGGAAGCATTCGGGCGGCTTCAAAACCCCACGAGCACCTCCCACTATGTATCCGGGGCTCCATAGCAGGTGCCGCTGGGTAGAGGGGAGGGAGGAGAGAGGACACACGTCTGATCTCCTCCCCTTCTTGTTGCTGACTCAGAAGCGATGTGTATGACGTCACTTCCGGGTCCCCGTTGCCAGTTTCCCCGGCCATCAAAGAATGTAATGCAGTGCATGGCATTCCATTCAGTGGAGCACAGGGGGAGACGTTCTTTTTTTTGTAGAGACCGGAAGGTTATTTCAAAGGGTTCCCTGTTGTTGAAAAGGTTGAGAAAGGCTGTTCTAGAGGTTGCTAGGGGGGTTCCTTGAGCTGTGGATGATTGAACTCCTATTTGATGGTGCCTGAATAGTTTGTGGCCAACATCACTTGGAAGAGGCAGCTGCAGGACACCAGTGATCTTGGGTCTGAAGGTCGTTTCCCACCCGTCATCAATGTAAAAGGGGGAATTTTTCCCACTAGACCACCAATGATTGGCTTGGGTTCCCCAAGATCTGGAATTTATTTCACAGAATCCTCTGGGGTAAAAGTTGGAAAGGGTAGCTATAGGAGGGTCAATTGATTGACAGCTCTGAGTCTGCTGATATCACTTCCAAGATAGCGGCACCCAGTATACGTCTCAGGACTTTTGGATATCACATCCAAGATGGCGGCACCCAACAGTGCTCTCAGGACTTTTGGATATCCCATCCAAGATGGCGGCACCCAACAGCGCTCTCAGGACTTTTGGATATCACATCCAAGATGGCGGCACCCAACAGCGCTCTCGGGACTTTTGGATATAACATCCAAGATGGCGGCACCCAACAGCGCTCTCAGGACTTTTGGATATCACATCCAAGATGGCGGCACCCAACAGCGCTCTCAGGACTTTTGGATATCACATCCAAGATGGCGGCACCCAACAGCGCTCTCAGGACTTTTGGATATCACATCCAAGATGGCGGCACCCAACAGCGCTCTCAGGACTTTTGGATATCACATCCAAGATGGCGGGACCCAACAGCGCTCTCAGGACTTTTGGATATCACATCCAAGATGGCGGCACCCAACAGCGCTCTCAGGACTTTTGGATATCACATCCAAGATGGCGGCATCCAACAGCGCTCTCAGGACTTTTGGATATCACATCCAAGATGGTGGCACCCAACAGTGGTCTCAGGACTTTAGGATATCACATCCAAGATGGCAGCACCCAGCAACAGTGTAAGCTGTTACCTAGGGTGGTCTGCATGCAAATATAGGAACGCCCACTCCTCCAAAAGGCATTTTCATATTTGCATAACTCCGCCAAAGAGCCAGCTTACTGCTTGCATTGTGGACTAAGATCTCTTGAGCAGTATTGGGGCAGGGTGCTGTGATGTTTTCAGGAAGCCATGTACACCACCCTGCTGGCTCCTCCCACTAACCTGCATTGCATAGAGAAGCACAGACACCCAGTGATGACAATCAGGGGGCGTAGATAATGGGGTACCACCAGTCCTCCTGTATGATGCCTAAGACAGCAGGGGTGCCAAGACGGCTGGGTAAATCGGATGTGGCAGGGAGGGGGATCGGCATGGCAGAGGGGCAATGACTTGAACTGATCCCCTGTATCGCTTTCTCTACCGCAGCTGAAAGCTCGCTTCTCCTCCTCTCCCGCCGGCTTTCAGCTACTGCAGAGAGCCATACAGGGGATCAGTTCCAGTGATTGCTCCCCACACTGCACCAATTACCCTCCCTCTGCACCATACACTTCCCTCTGCTGCCCAGGCCGCCCCTCCCCCCGTGGGCCCCCCGCTGTACTGCCGGGTTCCCACCAGCAGCTGCAAGCACACAACAGGATCCCTTCAGGATGGATAGTTGGGGAAGGATCCAATGAATATGTCACATTTACCAGCCCCTTTCTTTCCTGAATGAACACAATGAGCGATCGGTACTGACCTCTCACTGTGTTCATTCATAACTGAAGCATAGTAAAACTGTGTTTCTTACAGCAGCCCTGACGACATTGCTGGGTCTAACATAAGGTAGAAGGCAATGAAAATAGAAAGGTTTTATTTAAAAAGGTCATTATGTTGGGGGGGGGGGGGTGCAGGAAAGACAAAATATAAGCAGATTAAATTTCAGCTTTAATAAAAAAAAAAGACAAAGCCGGCACATATGACCTTTTCAGACCTTGCTGACGCAGCGAACGATAGCATGTGGTTTTACCGGTGTGTGTGCATGGCGGGTTTAGCAGAGTGTTGCTTTTGCTTGTGTCAGCTTAAGGCAGCAGCGCACACGAGCCCTCACTGACGCAATGCATTGTGGGGCTCCGTGCCAGATTTAAAACACGTCTAACAAAAGGCAGCCGGACCTCTGACACATCACATGGGAGAGTGTAGAATGTTACAGATGGCTGGACTTTTCCTGTACAGTGCTTTTAGAAAGTGTAGCGGTATAGTTCTAGAAAATATATAAAAAAAAAAAACAAAGAAAAAAAAAACCTAATTTAGAAGGGCCACTACACCAAAAAGTGATACTTTAGTTACAGCTGGAACCAGGTAGTCAATGTCTGCCACTGGCATCTTATGTCTTATATACACTAATGCCCCGTACACACGGTCGGACATTGATTGGACATTCCGACAACAAAATCCATGGATTTTTTCCGACGGATGTTGGCTCAAACTTGTCTTGCATACACACGGTCACACAAAGTTGTCGGAAAATCCGATCGTTCTGAACGCGGTGACGTAAAACACGTACGTCGGGACTATAAACGGGGCAGTGGCCAATAGCTTTCATCTCTTTATTTATTCTGAGCATGCGTGGCACTTTGTCCGTCGGATTTGCGTACACACGATCGGAATTTCCGACAACGGATTTTGTTGTCGGAAAATTTTATAGCCTGCTCTCAAACTTTGTGTGTCGGAAAATCCGATGGAAAATGTGTGATGGAGCCCACACACGGTCGGAATTTCCGACAACAAGGTCCTATCACACATTTTCCGTCGGAAAATCCGACCGTGTGTACGGGGCATTACAGTCATGTCTCAATACCATCATTCCTGTACACTTGGGAGTCTTCACCCACCTTTGCAAGTTATAGCTCCTCCAAAAATTTAAAAAGGGATGATGGGAACCCCTCATAATGGGCACAGCAGGTGTACAGTCTCTGGAACTTTGACCATTATGAGGGGTTTCCACAATCCCTGTACTGAGTTCCTACGTCTGTACAACTGCTGTGCTGATTATGAAGGGTTCCCACCATCCCTGTGCTGAGTTCCCAGGTCTGTACACCCGCTGTGCCCATTATGAAGGGTTCCCACCATCCCTGTGCTGAATTCCCGGGTCTGTACACCTACTGTACCCATTATGAAGGGTTCCCACCATCCCTGTGCTGAGTTCCCGGGTCTGTACACCTGCTGTACCCATTATGAAGGGTTCCCACCATCCCTGTGCTGAGTTCCTGGGTCTGTACACCTGCTGTGCCCATTATGAGGGGTTCCCACCATCCCTGAGCTGAGTTCCTGGGTCTGTACACCTGCTGTACCCATTATGAAGGGTTCCCACCATCCCTGTGCTGAGTTCCCAGGTCTGTACACCGTTGTGCCCATTATGAAGGGTTCCCACCATCCCTGTGCTGAGTTCCCAGGTCTGTACACCGTTGTGCCCATTATGAAGGGTTCCCACCATCCCTGTGCTGAGTTCCCGGGTCTGTACACCTGCTGTGCCCATTATGAGGGGTTCCCACCATCCCTGAGCTGAGTTCCTGGGTCTGTACACCTGCTGTGCCCATTATGAGGGGTTCCCACCATCCCTGTGCTGAGTTCCCGGGTCTGTACACCTGCTGTGCCCATTATGAGGGGTTCCCACCATCCCTGAGCTGAGTTCCTGGGTCTGTACACCTGCTGTGCCCATTATGAGGGGTTCCCACCATCCCTGTGCTGAGTTCCCGGGTCTGTACACCTGTTGTGCCCATTATGAGGAGTTCCCACCATCCCTGTGCTGGGTTCCCAGGTCTGTACACCTGCTGTGCCCATTATGAGGGGTTCTCACCATGCCTGTGCTGAGTTCCTGGGTCTGTACACCTGATGTGCCCATTATGAGGGTTCCCACCATCCCTGTGCAGAGTTCCTGGGTCTGTACACCCGCTGGAAACCCCTCATAATGGGCACAGCAGGTGTACAGACCCAGAAATCGGTGCAGAAATCACCCTGATAAAGTCTTTATGCGATAACTGTCAGATATTTTTTTTTTTGGTGGACGCCGGAGATTTAAACTATCAGTTCTGGGTGGACCAGCCCTTTAAACCATTATAGTTACGATAGCGGCACGCTTTCAAAAAAGATCGCATGTCTCTTGCGTGACCGAAGCATTCCAAGGACATCTTACCTGCACAGGTCGGCAAAGGCTTGAAAGTTGAGTTTCTTGATCTTCTTTTCGCTCATCCAATACCCGACCCGCTTCCCTTTCAGGAACGTCTGCATTTTTTTCCCCCACACGTTTCTAAGCGTCGCCAGCAGAGGGTCGGGGGGGTCAGTCTAAGCCGCCTTCAGTGAACGCAGCCCAACGCGCTTCACCTGGGAGGAAAGAAGAAGAAGAAGCCGAATTAGAATGACTTCTGTGAACCCGCAAAGCACAGAATCCGTTCAGCTTGTTATTAGCGCACACAGCTGCAGCATGTTGGCGTGAACTAAATCAATAGGACATAAGGCCACTTGCCCCGTCTATGCCTTGGGGCAGCGATGTCCGACGGGACTGCTGAGAATGAGCCCTTCACAGGCACTAAAGGGTTAAAATAAAATTTAAAAAAAAAAAAAAAAAAAAAAAAAGGGGAGGGAGGGAGACTCCATTTACAAAAGCCGAGGGGGCGTAATTGCGCTCGCACATAAATTATTCAACCGTTTTACTCAACGATACAGTGTCAGGCAGAAGAACGCACAGAGGACACAAATTAGCAACAAAGCAAAAATACCACCAAAAAAAAAAAAAAATAGTGCTTTGCCAGATTTTGGAAAATCTCTAGTTATAATCTCCGTCCACATCGTAGAAGGGCCCGAGGAGGATAACAGTTCTGCATTTAAATATCACAAACTGGGGTATTGTCTCATTCTGCTGGCCAACTACAAGTCTCAGCAAGCTCGCCAAGAGTTATATAATTTCTTTATAGTGAACCTGTGAGGAAAAAAAAAAAAAAAAAAAAAAAGCAGTATACAACAAGTCCTAATTTATCTCTGTATATACTGGCATTGGGGAGAAATTCATTCTCAAATTCAGAGGCAGAGTGTTTTTCAATGAGAGAAAAACCTTGGCAGGCTGCCAGCTTTCTAATGTAAAACACACAGCTGGCTGCGTTCACACCTGGGCGTTCTGAATCGAGGGGCAGATTTTGCCCGCGATTCTGCCCGCAATTTCCAAAACGTCCAGGTGTGAATGACAAATGGCACAAAGCATATTTCAGACGCCATTCATTTTAATGGCACCTAAAAATGCGGTGCAACAGACCACATTGCATGAAGCTTATTGCCCCCCCCCCCCCCCCAAAAAAAAAAAAAGTTTGCGGCGATTGTTTGCTCGACAATAGCGACAGAACCGCACTGTGTTTTCAGGTGCCATTCAAATGAATGGCATCTGAAATGTGCGTTGTGGGATTTTTCATTCACACCTGGGCATGGAATTGAAGCAAATCTGCTCATGCCTGCTTTCTTCTATGGGCAGTCAGATGAAGAGCACAAACCCCCAAACCCCCCCCCCCCCCCACCCACTCCAAATCCGCCTTCTAGGATAAGCACGCCCCCCCACTCCAAATCCTCCTCCTAGCACATCCCTCACATCCCCCCTACTAGAACAAATATTCCTCCCATCCCCCCTCCAATCATCCTTACTAGCACAATTCCCCCCCCCCCACTCCAAATCCCCCTCCTAGCACACATATCCCTCCCACCCCCCCTCCAATCATCCCTATTAGCACAAATCCCCCCCTCCCATCATCTCTACTAGCACAAATATCCCTCCCATCACCCCCCCCCAATCATCCCTACTAGCACAACCCCCCCCCCTACTCCAAATATCCCTCCCATCCCCCCTCCAATCATCCCTACTAGCCCAAAGTGAGGTGCGCAGCAACGCCTTAGTGCTTTGCGGTGCCAAACATGGGGGTTCATGATTCACCACTTGCTGGCCAGCCGCCGCCATTATACTGTGGCAGGTTCCCGCAAATCACCGTACCGGTACCGCAGTCCCTTTAGGAGCTATAGCAGGCGCGCACGCACGCTGCACGGCGGGGGAGCCAACGCGCATGGCCGGCAACCGCGATGTCTGCTGGCCACCCGCGATCGTTCCACAGAGAGCCAGAACGGGGATCTGCCAATCTAAACAAACAGATCCCCCCGTTCTGTCAGGGAAGTACAATGTGATTGCCGGTTCCTAGTGATTAGGAACAGTGATCTCTCTGTACACCCAGTCAGTCACACCTCCCTGGGGGAACACTTAACCCCTTGATCGTCCCCTAGTGCTAACCCCGTCCCTGCCAGTGCCATTTATACAGTAATCAGTGGCCATTTTTATAGTACTGATCACTGTATAAAATATCACTGGTCCCCAAAAGTGTCAAAACTGTCCGGGGAAGGAAGTCCTGAAAGTCGCACATCACAACAAAACCCTGTAATGTGGTATATGACCACGTCCCTCAACGCGTTTCACTCTGCCCCAAAACTTAATCATGAACCCCATGATTAAAACTAATGGGGCAGAGTGAAACATGCTGGGGGCGTGGCCTGGGTGGAGCCCAGGCTAAGGCACCTCCTTTCAGGGTTCTGCTGTGACGTGCGACTTTTAGGACTTCCTTTCCCCACTAGATGTTTTTGAGCTGGGACGAGCTCTGTCCTTGGTCGGCACTCCTAGCCCTTTGTCAAGCAAGAGGACCCTGTGGAGCCTTGAGCGGCACCTGTCATTTTCATTGTTGCCACGGCTGTAATTATGTATGTGTCATTGCTTAGTGAATTCAGCCAGCCTGACCCTTCACTTGCTGCCCTTTCCTCGAACACTCCCAGCTCTTGAGGAGTGCATAACAGCGTCCATTCTTCACACTCAGCAGACAAGGAGGCTACATGTGAGCTTTGACTCCGTCTAAGAGGACAGCAGAGAGTCAGGCTCAGACGGTCGGCTGAATTCACTAAGTAATCACACATACATGAGGAGCAACTACAGCCGTGGCAACAACAAAAATGACCGGGTCCCTCTTAAATGACAAACTGCTACGATTGCCGACAAGGACAGAGCTTGTCCCAGTTTGAAAACATCTAGCTCAAGCTGGGGTGTCAGGTCCGAGATAAAGATAATTAGGTGGGGGTGGGGGGTTTGAACGCACACTTGAAAATCCCTAATATATTGGTGCGGTTATTATAATTACATTGTGATATTCAGAAGGTTGCAGGTTAGTTTCTACCTTTACAGAAAAATCAATATTGGAGGGAATATCCAGCATGGGCCGAGCAGTCACTGCCTGTCACTGAGATATCTTCAGTCCTTATTTGCACGCACACAGAATTCAGGAGCCAGCCAGTCCTATCTAGACACCAGGAGGCATTTCTAGAGCATCATCCACCTAAAACTAACACTCCAACAGTATACTTTAGACAACAATACGTTAGGCAGCAAGAGATCGTCAAATTCCCAAGTTTGCCCACCTGCCATGAAGAATGCAGCGGAAGAACTGAGACTCTGCAGCAGTTAAAAAAAAAAAAAATAATAAAAAAAGGAAAGCTAAAACAGGAGTTTTAAAGATCTGTTGTGTGTGTGTGTAAACACAGCAAATATAAACAAACAAACAGACCGTATATAATAAAAACAAAAACAAAAACACATAGTGTGTGTATAAACAGAATATAATGTATATAAACACACAGTATACACACACCAAGATGTATAGCATGGACATATTCTGTGGCCCCTTTTACGAAGAGCCACATCCACCAATCACTGCCAAGGTGCCACTTACAATCTAATGCCCACACCACAATCACAGACACCGAGGCCAATTGGGGTCACAGGTTAACCTCGCCAGTTGCAGGTGGAAAGCAAAGCACCTAAAAAAACCACAAGCAACCTACAAACTCCATGCAGACAGGAATCAAACCAAATACCCCGCAGCTCAAACACAACCTACAAACTCCAGGCAGACAAGAATCAAACCCAGTAGCCCGCAGCTCAAGCAACCTACAAACTCCATGCAGACGGGAATCCATCCCAGCACTCCATAGCTCAAAACACAACAACCCACAAACTCCATGCAGACAAGAAATCGACCCCAGTAACCCACAGCTCAAATATAAGCAACCTACAAACTCCATGCAGACAGCTATTGAACGCAGTATCCTGCAGCTCAAAACACACAAAAAAAAACAAAAACCTACAAACTCCATGCAGACAGGAATCCATCTTAGCACCCTGCATCACAAGCAACCTACAAACTCCATGCAGACAGCTATCAAACCCAGTACCCCACAGCTCATGCAACCTACAAACTCCATGCAGACAGGAATCCATCCCAGTACTCCGTACCTTAAACACAACCCACAAACTCCATGCAGACAAGAAATCAACCCCAGTAACCCACTGCTCAAATATAAGCAACCTACAAACTCCATGCAGACAGCTAATAAACTATGTACCCTGCAGCTCAACCCCAAGCAACCTACAAATTCCATGCAGACAAGAATCAAACCAAATACCCCGCAGCTCAAACACAACCTACAAACTCCAGGCAGACAAGAATCAAACCCAGTAGCCCAAGCAACCTACAAACTCCATGCAGACGGGAATCCATCCCAGTACTCCATAGCTCAAAACACAACAACCCACAAACTCCATGCAGACAAGAATCAACTCCAGTAACCCACAGCTCAAATATAAGCAACCTACAAACTCCAAGCAGACAGATATTAAACTCAGTACCCTGCAGCTCAACACACACAAAAAAAACCCCTACAAACTCCATGCAGACAGGAATCCATCTTAGCACCCCACAGCACAAACTCATGACCCACCAATGAGCAGAAAGCCCCCCCCCCCATTAGTACAAACCCAAAGCAACTGCTAAAGAACCACAAGTCCCAGCAAACTTAACAGGACCAACTTTACAGGAGAGCTGGAGTAGCCCTGGCTGGCAGGACATGCTTGCACTTGTAGTTCACCAGCAGCAGGTGAGTCCTGATCCGAGCCATGCTGGGGGAACAGAGAGAACTCCCATCACCCAAGGGCACTACTGAGCTACCCAGGCAGGGTTAACCCTGTGCATGCCATCTGAGCCAGCATAGCTAGGCAAGGAAGGCAGGATCCCCCTCTTCCTGCCTGCAAGTCATGCATTGGTGAAGTGCCCCCCCCCCTCCTCCCCCTCTACTGACCTGGATATCAGATGCAGCCTGGTGGAAGGAGACAGCTCCAGGTCTCCCTCTTGTTGGTGATCTGTCTCTTCTGGACTGACTGTCTCCCTCCCTCTCTTCTCCCTCCCCCTCTCTCAGAGCTCCATTTCCTCAGCTGGGTCCCTCCCTGCTCTCTTCTTGCAGGCTGGGGAGGACAGGCAACGCACTGGGGCTTCTCAGGCAGGGGGACACACCCTGTGCTGTGGCTCCAGGTCCTCCTGTGGGGCTCCGAGCTTCATCCGTGGAAGGGGGAGAGCAGCAGCAAGCGTGGAAGTTAGAGGGGGGGGCACAGCCAGCAGCACACACAGCACTGCCTGCTCCTCTATGGGGAGGAAGTGAGTGGGAGAAGTACCACCGGCGGGCCGCTAGAGGGAGCCCGTGCTCAGGCCTCCGCTGCACACATGTGACTGGCACACACTGGCTGCCAAAGTTTTCAATAGTTTATTAAACAAAGAATCAAACTAGTGGATACAATGTATCAGAGGAGAACCACTCATCCCATAGAGAGCCAATCATCCCATAGAGAGACAATCATCCCATAGAGAGACAATCATCCCATAGAGATCTCATAGAGAGCCACTCATCCCATAGAGAGACAATCATCCCATAGAGAGACAATCATCCCATAGAGAGACAATCATCCCATAGAGATCTCATAGAGAGCCACTCATCCCATAGAGAGACAATCATCCCATAGAGATCTCATAGAGAGCCAATCATCCCATAGAGAGCCAATCATCCCATAGAGATCTCATAGAGAGCCAATCATCCCATAGAGAGCCAATCATCCCATAGAGAGCCAATCATCCCATAGAGAGACAATCATCCCATAGAGATCTCATAGAGAGCCAATCATCCCATAGAGAGCCAATCATCCCATAGAGATCTCATAGAGAGCCAATCATCCCATAGAGAGCCAATCATCCCATAGAGAGCCAATCATCCAATGGAGAGCCAATCATCCCATAGAGAGCCAATCATCCCATAGAGAGCCAATCATCCCATAGAGATCCCATAGAGAGCAGGGAAATAAACACAGGGGGATTATTATCCATTCCTACAGGCTTTACTGGGGGGTCATTATAGAACAAGAGAACTATGGGGATCCTCTACACAGGATACTGGGGTTCTAATAATATTTACTATAATAATAATAATAATAATAAAAAACACAACAAGAATAATACTTATTAGTAGTAGTAATATTATTAGTAGTAGTAGTAGGATGGCATTATTATTATTATTATTATTATTATTATTATTATTATTATTATTATTATTAATAATAATAATAATACTTGAGTGCTAATAATAATAAGTATAATGATAACAATAATACTAATCATTAAAATGTTATTATTATTTTTTATCATAATAATATTTGAGTGCTAATAATATTCTAACAACAATGATAATTCTAATATTTTTAATATTATTGTTAATATTATTATTAGTAGTAGTAGTAGTAGTATCAATAATAATACTTGAGTGCTAATATTAATGACAACAAAATACGAATTATTATTAATAATACTTATATTAATATTATCATCATCATCAATAATAATATTTGAGTGCTAATAATAATAATTCGAACAACAACAACGATAATACTAATATTATTTGTAATATTATTTTTGTTAATAATAATATTAGTAGTAGTAATAGTATTGTTATTATTATTATCAATAGTAATACTTAAGTGCTAATAATAATAATTATAATGATAATAATAATACTAATCATTAAATGTTATTATTATTATTTTTTATCAATAATCATAATAATACTTGAGTGCTAATAATAATAATTACAACAAAATACTAATATATTAAAAATAATATTAGTATCATCATTGTTGTTAGAACATTATTAGCACTATTATTATTGATAATAATAATAATAATAATAATAATAATAATAACAACAATATTATTAATAAAAAATAGTATTTTGCTGTAATTATTATTATTAGCACTCAAGTATTATTATGATTATTGATAAAAAATAATAATAATAACATTTAATGATTAGTATTATTGTTATTGTTATCATTATAATTATTATTATCATCATCAATAATATTTGAGTGCTAATAATATTCTAATAATAATATTATTTTTAACATTATTGTTTAAATTATTATTAGTAGTAGTAGTAGCAGTATTGTTTTTATTATTATTATCAATTATAACACTTAAGTGCTAATAATAATAATTCTAACAACAACAATGATAATACTAATATTATTTGTAATATTATGTTTGTTAATAATAATATTATTAGCAGTAATAGTATTGTTATTATTATTATTATCAATAGTAATACTTAAATGCTAATAATAATAATTATAATGATAACAATAATACTAATCATTAAATGTTGTTATTATTATTATTATTTTTTATCAATAATCATAATAATACTTGAGTGCTAATAATAATAATTACAACAAAATACAAATTATTGTTAAAATATTGTTATTAATATTATTATTGTCATCAATAATAACATTTGAGTGCTAATAATATTCTAACAACAATGATAATACTAATATTATTGTTTAAATTATTATTATTAGTAGTAGTAGTATTGTTATTATTATTATCAATAATAATACTTGAGTGCTAATAATATGAATTATAATGATAACAATAATACTAATCACTAAAGATTAATTACAACAAAATTCTAATTATTATTAATAATAATATTGTTATTAATATTATCATTATCATCAATAATAATATTTTAGTGCTAATAATATTAATTCTAACAACAATAATGATAATTTTAATATTATTGTTGTTAATCATATTATTATTAGTAGTTGTATTATTATTATTATTATTATTATTATTATTATTATTATTATTATCATCATCATCAATAATAATACTTGAGTGCAAATAATATTATTTATAATAAAAACAACAAAAATACTAATCATTAAAATTGTTGTTATTATTATTATTTTTATCAATAATATTTGAGAGCTAATAATATTAAATTACAACTAAAACAACAATGGTAATACTATTATTAATATTGTTATTAATAGTATTATCATCAATAATAATATTTGAATGCGAATAATATTAATTCTAACAACAACAATGATAATACTGATATTATTTTTAATATTAATGTTGTTGTTATTATTATCATCAATAATAATATTTGAGTGCTAATATTATTAATTATAATATGTAATAAAAAAAATTATTATTATTTTTATTAATACGGTGAGCTTCTCACAATGTGCATTAGAAGCTGCAGCAAGGCAGAGCCCCACCTCATTTCCTGGCTGGGGGGGGGCATCCAGCATGATCTAGCTTTGCATACAAATACATTATTATTATAATTATTATTATCATCACAATCGATAATAATACTTAAGAATTAATAGTATTCAATATAATATTAATAAAAACAACAATAATAATTATAATAATAATAATATTTTTGTATGCAAAGCTAGATCATGCTGCATGCCCCCCCCAGCCAGGAAATGAGGCGGGGCTCTGCCTTGCTGCAGCTTCTAATGCACGTTGTGAGAAGCTCACAGTGTGCAGTGAAATCAGGAAGGAGCCGGTACAACTGTACAAGACTGGGGGGGGGGGGGGGAGGCCGGAGGTCAGATTTAATGACGCAGACTGGGATTTATATATTTATAAAGCCATCTTAAATTTGGAGTAGACGGAACGCGTTCTTGGAGCTCTCCGTAGGATCGGCCTCCAGAGATCACAGAAAGTATTTATTGTGGGAATGACTCTAAACTACGCCATAAATATAAAAGATGATGGAGCGCTCTGCATGGCGCGGGTCACGTCCGGAACATTTTATATTCTTACCTCTTCATATTCCCGCCAAGTGAATAAGATTTATATTCTATACGGCCTTTCATAGAGCAATTCTTAGCCAGTGTCACTGAACCAATCAGAGTTCAGCTCCCAACAGGCTGCTGCCGGCAGACACATAACAGACTGATTCTGATTGGTTATCATAGAACATTTTATAACTTTTTTTTTTTTTTAATATAAACTAAGCTCCACTAATGAACCAACAGGCACTTGTCTATGGAAAAGTTAAAGCGGGATTAATATTAAACTCAAAACCAAAAATACGGTGCAGCTTTCCAATCATTAGATGTGGTGGCTGTGTTAGTTTTCTTTTGTTTAGGCTTTTTTTTTCCTGTCTGTTTTCACCTGGTGATTTGGCCAGTAACACACCTTCTGTATTAGAGCGCCCCCCCTCCCACACACAAACACTCTAGATCAGGGATATGCAATTAGCGGACCTCCAGCTGTTGTAGAACTACAAGTCCCATGAGGCATAGCAAGACTGACAGCCACAAGCATGACACCCAGAGGCAGAGGCATGATGGGACTTGTAGGTTTGCAACAGCTGGAGGTCCGCTAATTGCATATCCCTGCTCTAGATGAAGGAGCACAGGGGGCACTGCAGACAGCAGCATTGTCAGTCTGGGGGGGAGGGGAGTGTTAGATGGACTAGCAGATTTAGATACACTAATAAATTGAAGCCAAACTCCAGCTCACATCATTTTATAATCAGTTACAGCCAAGGCCGGGACAAGTGTGTGTGTGTGTGTGTGTGGGGGGGGGGGGGGGGGGGGGCAGGAGGGGCGGCTGCCCCAGGCGCAATGGACAGCAGAATTGTGCAGAACAAGCTCTTCTGCAAATGTATCAGTTAAGAGTGATAAACCACTTACCACCGGCAGGGGGTGCTTACAATGATCGGCTTTTATTTATAATTGTAAAATCTTTATCCCAAAAGGAAAAAAAAAAAAAAAAAACAGTTTGCTGTAAATGATTATAAAATGTGAGCTGGAGTTTGCCTTCAATTTGTTAGTGTATCTAAATCTGCTACTACATCTAACACTCCCCGCCCCCCCCCAGACCTATATTGCTGTCTGCTGTGCCTCCTCTGCACATTCCTCTAGAGTTGTGTCTCACTAGTACAGGAGGTGCTACTGGCCAGATCACCAGGTAAACCCAAAAGGGAAAAGTCAAAGAAAAGAAAACTAATGCAGCCGCCACATCTACTGTGTTTCACCAAAAAAAAAAAGACTGAGTCTTATATAAAAAAAAAAAACCTTAAAGTCCTTGTAAAATCATGTAATCCGTTCTGTAAAACAATTTATATTATTATTTTAATGTTATTAATTTTATTACTATCATAATCATAATAATATTTGAGTGCTAATACTATTATTTATAATACAAGTAATAAAAATAATTATAAAATTTATTATTATTATCATCAGCATCAATAATAGTACTTAAGTACTAATAGTAATTAGTATAATATTAATAACAAAAACAATTATATTTATAATAATAATAATAATAATAATAATATATTTGTATTCAAAGTTAGATAATGCTGGATGCCCCCCCCCCCCCCCCCCCCAGCAAGGAAATGGGGCGGGGCTCTATCTGACTTGCTGCAGCTTCTAATGAACATTGTGAGAAGCTCACAGTGTGCAGTGAAATCAGAGGAAGACATTTCAGTCCAGGAGAGGAGCCGCTACAACTGTGCAAGACTGGAGGGAAGGCCGGAGGTCAGATTGGAGCACTGCAGAGGGAGGGGCCGCTGACATCAGCTGGGAGGAGAGGAGAAGGTCTCCAGCGGGTCACGTGAGCGCCCAGCGGCGCTGTAAATAAGGTTTTTTCCACAATAAAGTTACACAAGGAGACACACTGCACATTATATAATCTTTTTACAGAAACGGATTACATTATTTAACAAGGAATTTAACTAGGGCTTATTTTCGGGGTAGGGCTTATACTGCAGCCATCCCAGAAACTCATGCTAGGTCTTATTTTCAGGGTAGGGCTTATTTTCGGGGGAAACAGGGTAATGATTGGTAAGCTGCAAGACATTTTCGGCTTTTGATTTAATCCCGCTTTAAGCCCTGATGAATGGGGGGAACCCCTGAAACGCGTTGGCTCTTTTATGTCACTAATCATTCAGTGTAAGACTGTACTGGACTCTATAACTAAAATATTGGTCTGTATACTGCAATGCACAGCCCAGGAGTGAGTATTCATCATGATGCAGCACTGAGCACCACCCATCACCACTGGAGAAGAGGGTGGAGGCCGGGTCATTAGCAGACCAATCAGAAGACACCTAGCTAAAAGGTATGTACAGTATATAGGAGGAAAAGTAACCCCAGATTAATAATATGTAATAATACATTAATAAACAATAATTAACCTCTAACCTTAAAAAATATTAAATTTATTATTAATAATAATAATAATAATAATAATAATAAAATAACAATAAACACCCAAACTCGAACAAAAAAATATATTAATAATAATAATGTATTTTGTTTTGGGTTTAGGGTGTTTAGTTATTTATTACTATTTTATTTTTTAAGGGTTAATTTATTTATTGTTACTTAGTATTTATTGAATTTATTTATTTTTTTATTTATGATTTTTATTTATCTATGTATTTATTTTACATATATTTATTAATGTATTATTATTCGTATAGTAATAAATAAAATAAAAAAATAAGCAAAATAGTAATAAATAACCCTGACCTCCAACTCCTAAACCTAACCCTCACCTAAACTGAACTCGAACCCCTTACCCTAAAACATTATAATAAATAAATAATAAAAATAAAAGAAGAAATAAAAGCTAATGGAAAAGCTCAAAAAGCTGAAATACCTAGCAACACATGAGGTCGCTCAGGTGTGAATGCAGCCTAAGGGAGTATGTGGCAGTCTCAGCCAGGGCTAGAACCAGGCCACGCCCTCAACACATTTTGCTCCACCCCCCAAGCTTATTTATGGCGATATGTACAGTATACTGAAAGTTTGCTTCTTAACCACTTCAATACTGGGCATTTTCACCCCCTTCCTGCCCAGGCCAATTTTCAGCTTTCAGCGCTGTAACATTTTAACAATTTGACAATTGCGCGGACATACAACACTGCACCCAAATAAAATTTTTATAATTTTTTGCCCACAAATAGAGCTTTCTTTTGGTGGTATTTGATCACCTCTGCGGTTTTTATTTTTTGCGCTATAAAAAAAAAATGCGACAATTTTGAAAAAAATAACCACAATTTTTTACTTTTTGCTATAATAAATATCCCATTAAAAAAAAAAACAATTTTTTTCCTCAGTTTAGGCCGATATGTATTCTTCTACATATTTTTGGTAAAAAAAAAAAAAAATTGTAATAAGCGTATATTGATTGGTTTGCGCAAAAGTTATAGCACCTACAAAATAGGTTATTGATTTATGGCATTTTAATTTTTTTATACTAGTAAAAGCGGCGATCTGCGATTTTTATCGTGACTGCGACATTGCGGTGGACAGATCGGACACTTTTGACACCATTTTGGACCATTGACATTTATACAGCCATCAGTGCTATAAACATGCACTGGTTACTGTATAAATGACACTGGCAGGGAAGGAGTTAACACTAGGGGGCGATCAATGGGTTAAATGTGTTCCCTAGGGAATGATTCTAACTGTAGGGGGAAGGGGACTGACTAGGGGAGGAGACCGATCGATGTTCCTATATACTAGGAACACACGATCTGTCTCCTCTCCCCTGACAGGACGTGGATCTGTGTGTTTACACACACAGATCCTCGTTCCTGCTCTGTCACGAGCGATCACGGGTGCCCGGTGGACCACGCGGCCGCCAGCCACGTGCATCGGCTCCTCGGTGACGTGCCCGGCCCCCTATACCGCCGAGGACATCATAGGACGCCCGCCCAGGGTGGGAGATCCCATCTGCAGACGTCATAGGACTATAGCCGGGTAATGAAGTGGTTAAACATTGTATACACGTTAAGTTATTATTTTTCATTCAACCCAGCGGGCTAAATGAAAAAAAAAAGAAAACCGGGAAGCTCGCTGTACTACCTATGTGATTTTACTACAGAGATCTCCCCGTTTGAGCTATTGTGTTCGCTCGCAGCCAGAGCCAGGACAAGGGGTGGGCAGGAGGGGGCGGCTGCCCTGGGCGCAATGGTTTATTGCAGGGATGGGGGCGCCCTGACCTTAACCCTAAGGAAAGTGGGGAGGCGCAGTTTGGCATCTTTGCCCTGGGGTGCTGGATGACCTTGTCCCAGGACTGCTCCCAGCCATTGGCTGAAAACGCTGATTGGCGGCTGTTTTTCCAGCATGCCCGTTCGACAGAAGCCAGACATTAAGCCGGCTGTTGTACACACAGGATGAATGCCATCCGGTTTTTGTTGAACCGTCTGATACCGATGGATATTCGGTCCGTGTGTACCAGGCTTTACCATCCTGACAACACCTTTCTTATTGACAGTCCTGCCGGTGTCAGTTATTAGCAATGAGCTGAAGCAGCAGATCGGACGGCTTCAGAGCCCAACACTCAGCCTGACACTCCGACTCTGGCAGGGAAAGAATATAAGTGTATAATAAAAAAGCACATTGTTATAACAGTACAGGCATAGCAGCTCACATTATTAATAGATTCAATGAGCCTAATGGGTAACGATTCTCCTTAACCAGTTGTGGACATCAGGCTGCTACGTATTCCCTTCAAAATCGAAGTACACAGGGCGTTGTGAGCAGTGTTTATAAACCTGACTCTGAAGAGTGATGGAGATAATAGAGAGATACAATAGAGGGATGGAGATGATAGAGAGATACAATAGAGTGACTGAGATGATAGAGAGATACAATAGAGGGATGGAGATGATAGAGAGATACAATAGAGGGAAGGAGATAATAGAGAGATACAATAGAGGGATGGAGATGATAGAGAGATACAATAGAGGGAAGGAGATAATAGAGAGATACAATAGAGGGATGGAGATGATAGAGAGATACAATAGAGTGTTGGAGATGATAAAGAGATACAATAGAGGGATGGAGATGATAGAGAGATACAATAGAGTGTTGGAGATGATAAAGAGATACAATAGAGGGATGGAGATGATAGAGAGATACAATAGAGTGTTGGAGATGATAGAGAGATACAATAGAGGGATGGAGATAATAGAGAGATACAATAGAGGGATGGAGATGATAGAGAGATACAATAGAGGGATGGAGATAATAGAGAGATACAATAGAGGGATGGAGATAATAGAGAGATACAATAGAGGGATGGAGATGATAGAGAGATACAATAGAGGGATGGAGATAATAGAGAGATACAATAGAGTGATGGAGATGATAGAGAGATACAATAGAGGGAAGGAGATAATAGAGAGATTCACTAGAGGGATGTAGATGATAAAGAGATACAATAGAGGGAAGGAGATGATAGAGAGATACAATAGAGTGACTGAGATGATAGAGAGATACAATAGAGGGAAGGAGATGATAGATACAATAGAGGGATGGACATGATAGAGAGATACAATGGAGGGATGGAGATGATATAAAGATAGAATGAAGGGATAGAGATGACAAAAAGATACAATAGAGGAATGGGGATGATAGAGAGATAAAATTAGGGGATGGAGATAATAGAGAGATACAATAGAGTGATGGAGATGATAAATGACACTGGCATAGAAGGGGTTAACACTAGGGGGAGATCAAGAGGTTAAATGTGTTCCCTGGGAGGTGTTTCTAACTGTGGGGGGAGGGGACTGACTAGAGGAGTAGAGAGAGATTGCTGTTCCTAATCACTATGAACAGACGATCACTCTGTACTTTCCTGTCAGAACGAGGATCTGCTTTGTCTACATTGACAGATCGCTGTTCTGGCTCTCTGTGGAGCGATCCCGGATTGCAGGCGGACATCGTGGCCGCCAGCCACGCGCATCAGCTAGCCCGCTGTGCAGGCTGCTGACAATGCTGCTGTCCAAAGGTGCCCCCTGTTCTCCTTCCTCCAGAGTTGTGTCTCACCAATACAGGAAATGTGTTACTCGCCAGATTACCAGGTGAAAACAGAGGGGAAAAGGAACAGTCAGGCTGGGGAGGCAGCCAGGAAAAGAGGCGGGGCTCTATCTGACTTGCTGCAGCTTCTAATGCGCATTGTGAGAAGCCCACAGTGTGCAGTGAAATCAGAGGAAGCCCTTTCAGTCCAGGAGAGGAGCCGGTACAACTGTGCAAGACTGAAGGAGGTTTTTGTGTTTTGGTTGGATTGATGAGACAGATCCGGGTGATATGTGGGCAGAGATGGAGGCGGCGGAGTCTGGAAAACCGCAGGATTTTCCCGTCTAGATGAGGTCGCCGTTGTGCATTAGATCTCTCCAATGTGTGCCAGAGGAGCGCCGCCATCGCCCGCTTCTGAGGTCTTGTAGCAGACAATACGCTACAAAGGAAGGAAGACGACGCTTTTGTTTTCCAATTACGAGGGTTTAAAGAGATTTGCGATGAATGTACCCGATGATTATTTTCATGTTTTATCATTCCAATGATTGTTTAATGTAACAATTTGTAAAATCTTCCTCTTGTGGTCATCCATGTGATTGGCATCTCCACCTAAAAAATATATTAACCCTTGTCACTCAGCTTCCTACAAGACCCTGTCACGGATAGACCTTGCCTATGTGGGGGGGGTCTGTCTTGCCCATGGTCCGGGACATCAAAATACTCCCCGGTGGCATATCGGACCACGCTCCAATCGCTTTAAAACTTTGTGTATCTAATGCCCCGGGGGAGAATCTTTGGAGGTTGTCCAGATTCTGGTTGAATGACACTAGAGTATCTGAACCCTATAGATCCGAGGCGATACATTATTGGAGAGACTTAGACCAATCAGTGACTATGACCACATCCTGGGATACATTTAAGGCCTTCACTAGGGGCAGCTTTCAAGCACATATTCGAAAGATCCGGAAGGATCTGAGGAAAGAAACACAGACAGCCGAGGGGAGGGTAGCAGCATTGGAGGCGGCATATTCCACAACGGGATCCCCTGAGACATATTCAGATTTTCAGGCAGCGTTGAGAGACGTTCTTTTACTACGCACGGAGGCCACAAAAACCAAATTCTTACACCAGTCACAACGAATTTTCGAACATGGAGAAAAAACAGGCAGTATGCTGGCATGGCTGGCGAGGGAAAGCTCCTCCCCGGTGACCATCTCAACTATTTCCGATTCAGACGGGACGATCTTGACTGATCCCACGGATATTAACAATAAATTTGCTTCATTCTATCGGGACCTCTACGGTTCTCGGATGGAATGTTCAGATGAGGAACTGAATGGGTACCTCGATGGGGTGGAGCTCCCTTGCCTGACATCCACGTTTAGGGAGGCATTAGATGGCCCGATCCAATTAGAAGAAATCCAACGAGCAGTAGCCTCCTTGCAAAACGGTAAGACCCCTAGGTCCTGACGGAATTCCAGCCGAATTCTACAAAACATACGCTGAAGAAATTCTCCCATCGTTTCGGTTAATGCTCCAGAAAGCCACGGAGAGGGGCTCATTACCCCCGACTATGGCTGAAGCGGTCATTGTGGTCATTCTTAAGCCTGGCAAGCCCCCTGATCAGTGCGCCTCATATCGGCCAATATCACTCCTCAACGTTGACGCCAAGCTACTGGCAAAAGTGCTGGCTAGACGGTTGAACACGGTGATCACGGCACTGGTCCATCCAGACCAGTCTGGATTTATGCCAGGCAGGGGGACCGATATAAATATCAGACGTCTTCTTACACATCTCTCTAGGGCGGACGGGGACGGTTCGGAGGTGGTGGCCTCTCTTGATGCCGAGAAGGCTTTTGACTCGGTGGAGTGGCGCTACCTCTGGGCTGTCCTGCGCAAATTTGGATTTGGCCCTCGCTTCATTAGCTGGGTGCAGATGCTATACCATAATCCCTCAGCACGCATACGAACAAACAACTCACTGTCCTCATCCTTTCCTTTATCTAGGGGTACCAGGCAGGGCTGTCCGCTTTCTCCTGGACTGTTTGCATTGGCTATGGAACCCATGGCTGCTCGTGTTAGAGCCTCCCCCTTGGTACAGGGCATTCAGGTGGGAGTAGTGATAGACAAAATATCCCTTTATGCTGATGATACCTTACTTTTTCTTAAAGACATATCCTCCCTCTCACCAGCACTTCAAATAATTGATGAGTTCGGCATTTTCTCGGGCATTAGGATAAATTGGGGAAAATCGATCATTTTCTCATTAAATCTATCCAATCAAAACCCACCGACAGGTACCCCCCTAAACTGGACACCTGAATTTAAATACTTGTGTGTAAGGGTTAGAGCTCCACTGTCCACATATTTTGAATTGAATCTTCAGCCATTACTAAAAAATCTTTCCCAAAAATGTATAACATGGAAAACCATCCCCCTTTCTCCAGTGGGAATGGTAAATTTAATTAAAATGATATACTTGCCCAAATTTTTATACTTTTTTCGAAATTCTCCCCTGATTCCCCCAGCTTCATTTTTTGTTAAATTGAAAGGTATAATGTCTTCCTTTATTTGGAACGGAAGGCCCCCCAGATTGGCCATGTCTACCCTCCAGCTGCCCATTACTCAAGGGGGTCTGTCCTTACCGGACTTCCAGGTATACTTCTGGGCGGCCGTCCTGGTGACGGTCAGGTGGTGGTTCTCTCAACCACGCGATAACCCGGCAGTGACCTTGGAAGCCGCCATCATGGGGTCCTACTCATCTCTTAGCAATGTGGTGTTCAGAGGGATAAAATCCCACCCTGGCATTACGGATCTGATGAACACCACCATTATAGTTTGGAACAGGGCCAGGCATAGTTTTAACAATCCAGAGAGGTTCTCCCCGCACATTCCCTTGTGGGGCAACCCTAGATTGCCACATTTGAAGTCGGTCCCAGACCCTCAAGTCTGGGCAAAAAAGGGAATTGTTAAGCTAAAACACATTGTGCTGGAGGGTAAATTAAGAACTTTCTCTGATCTCAAAAACGCTTATTCATTACCAGGTTGGATGCTGTTTAGATATTATCAACTCCGACATGCCTACAGGAAGCAGTTCCCATCTCTCCTCCAGTTAGAATCAGACCCTGTGGAGGGATTACTTACATCTAAAATCATAGATAGACCACTATCTACTCTGTACTTTCATTTGTCCATACCCCCTGCAAAGAAACTTGAAAAAACTCTGGTCAAGTGGAAGGCAGATATTCCTGACTTATCAGAGGAGGAATGGGAATCGTGTGTATCCTCCTTTGTGACAAATACGATATCGGCCAGAGAGAGATTTATGCAGGTCAAGTTTCTCCACAGGGCCTATTACACCCCAAAACGTCTGACAATTATGACACCTGACAGTCCAGTGGCCTGCGCCAGGTGTGGTCTGGAGCCTGCCTCCTTTCTTCACATGGTGTGGTCTTGTCCTCGCCTCGGAGACTATTGGACAGAAATAGCTAACACTCTCAGCCAGGTTACCTCCTTAGATGTGGTAGCTCATCCCAAGGCAATGCTATTGAATATTTTCAGCCCCAATATTAGAGGTAAACATACCAAATTATTTTTGAGTTATGCTACGTTCTATGCCCGAAAAGAAATATTTCTCCATTGGAAGGATGCATTACCCCCTAGAGTATCTTCATGGCGCCTAGCAATGAATTCTATACTCCCACTATATAAACTCACGTATCTTAATCGTAACTGCCCCAAGAAATTTGATAAGATATGGTTGGGATGGATAGATGCATGGGGTGCTGAGGTTGTGAATGATGTCCAGGTTGACGCAGAGATACCAGCCATTTGATTATACAACATGATTGAGTTCTCTTTAAACTTCACCTAGTGTACATGTTCAGTTAAGATATTGAGGTATTGTGATTCCTTCCTTGCCTCCCCCTCCTGCCCCCCCCCCCCCTCCCTCATCTTCTTGGTATCCTTAATCTGCCCCCCCTCCCCCCCCCCCCTTCCCCCAGTCCCTCCCACAGTCCCTCCCACAGTACCTCCTTGATTGATTGTTTTAATATGTCACCTCTACACCAATACTTTGCTGCAATGTCATGTGTTGCCCTCATACTTCTTTATGTTGTCTATATGAGGAAATTAATCATCTATCTTGTGACTATATGTATACTGATATCATATTTAAATGTGCCTATGCATTGCTTGTAATGTTTAAATCTTGAATAAAAAATGTTTTCTTGTAAAAAAAAAAAAATATATTAACCACTTGCCTACCGGGCACTTTTACCCCCTGTCCTGCCCAGGCCAATTTTCAGCTTTCAGCGCTCTCACACTTTGAATGACAATTGCGCGGTCGTGCTACACTGTAACCATGTGAAATGTTTATCATTTTCTTCACACAAATAGAGCTTTCTTTTGGTGGTATTTAAAGCGTGTGTTCCAGCCGCGATTTTTTTAAAAAAAAAGTCAGCAGCTACAAACACTGCAGTTGCTGACTTTTAATAAGGACACTTACCTGTCCAGGGAGCCCGCGATGTCGGCACCCCCGAGGCCGATCTTTTCATCGGATCGGGTGGCGGCGGCGGCGCCATCCTAACGAAGGGAAACAGGCAGTGGAGCCTTGCGGCTTCACTGCCCGTTTCCTACTGCGCATGCGCGAGTCGCGCGGCGCTTTGTGAATGGGCGGCTGTCTTCTGTGACACACACAGGTCCCAGAAGACAGCGCGCCACATTTCCCAGGAGGCAACCCGAGGGAAGAAGAGGAGGAACAGCTCCGCGGAGAAGGAAGTGGCAGATTAGGACGACTGCCTAGCAACAGCCATTTCTGGTAAGTAAAACATATTTTTTTTTTCAAATGTTTTTTAATATATTTTAAATAGACTTAAAGTATTTTTTTTTTTTTTTTTTTTTTAGGGTGGACCTCCACTTTAATCACTGCTGAGTTTAAAAAAAAAAAAGACAGAAAATGTTGAAATAAAAAAAGATTTTCTTAGTTTCTGTCAGTAAATTTTCTAAATAAGTAATTTTTCTCCTTCACTGTTGGGCACTGATGAGGCGGAACTTATGGGCACTGATTAGGTGGTGCTGATATGTGGCACTGATAAGCACTGATGGGTGGCACTGATAGGCGGCACAGATAGGCGGCACTGATGGGCATTGATGGGTGGCACTGATGGGCAGCAATGATGGGCACTGATGGGCAGCACTGACTGACATCACTAATGGGCACTGATTGCTGGCACTGGTGGGGAGTCTGGGGACCAATTGCTGGCACTGGTGGCGTGTTATTCTAATCAGGGCACTGATTACATGTCTTGATGCCCCCTGGGAGGAGATGCCGCTGATCTTCTCTCCTCGCCACACACTCTGTCAGTGTGAGGCAAGGAGAGCCGATTACCGGCAGCTCCGTGTTTAACCATGTGATCGGCTGTGTCCAATCACAGCCAGTCACATGTAAAGAGCTGCGGAGATCGGGGTCATGCCGTGTCCTAGCAACACAGGGGGTCCGCGATCGCCGCGCTGCACGCCCCCGCAGGCGCACGAGAGCGGCTGTTCTGTGACGACTTCATATAACGTCGTCCCAGAACGAGAGCCGCACCCCCCCCCCTCCGTCATTTGACGGTGGACGGGCGGCAAGCGGTTAAAGGCTTTCTTTTTTTTTTTAATAACAAACATGTTATACTTACCTGCTCTGTGTAATGGTTTTGCACAGAGCAGCCCGGATCCTCTCCTTCTTGGGCCGGCGCTCCTGGCTCTTCCCTCCTGCCCACCGCGGCTCGGCTCTGCCCCCCCCCCTCTCTCTCCTCATTGGCTCACTGGCTGTGATTGACAGCCAATGGCTCCCACTGCTGTCTCAGTCAATGAGAAGGAAGACTCCCTGGAGAGTCGAGGCTCTTGGGCACATCGCTGGATCGAGATGGGGCTCGGGTATTAGGGGGTGCTGGGGCACAGAGAAAGATAGTTACCTTCATGCACAGAACTCATGAAGGTAAAAAACGTTGAGACTTTACAACCACTTTAAGTGTCGGTTCACACCGATGCGAATTTGTTGCGAATTAGATCGGTTACAAAAAGCCTAGATTCTCATGTCATCCAAAAAACACAATATGTCCAATGGCGGTCGTTCACATCTATGCGTTGCGATTGATGCTAAGCGAATGCGATGCGGCAACAAAAAAGGGTGCTGTGCGAGTTTACTGCGTTGCGATTTTCCTCTCCATAGACATCAATGTCGATTCTTACATATTTCCCCCACTCGCAAACATCGCAGCTGCGCCCAATCCCATCCGAAAAGACACTCAATTCGCATTTTAATCGCACTGTCTTTAGCACAAATCGCACCGCAAAATCGCACGGGGCTCCGGCAAAAAAATCTGCATAAGAATTGCACCTATTTGCATTGCATAAGTGTAAACCCAGGACTGAAGCTGAACTCTGGGCACAGAAATTTTCATTCAAATTTAATCCTCAATCGCTACAAAGGATAAAAATCGACTTTATGTGCAGCAAATTCCTTTGCAAACCCAGATATGACCATGTAAAAAAAAATCAGTGATCATCATCATTGTGCTGCGCCTCATCATTGAAGGAGAAAACATACTTATTTACAAAATAAATACAAAAAGAGAAACAAAGAAAATCTTTTTTTTTCAAAATTTGTTTAGCAAAAAAAAAAAAATCCCAGAGGTGATCGAATACCACAAAAAGAAAACTCTATTTGTGGGAACAAAATGATAAAAAATGTCATTTGGTTACAGTGTAGCATAGCATGACCGCGCAATTGCCATTTTAAAAAGCGACAGCACTGAAAGCTGAAAATTGGCTTGGGCAGGAAGGGGGAAAGTGCCCGGTATTGCAGGGGTTAAAAACCTCCATCCTCTGCCCCTCCCCCTTCCCGTCGCACAGCTTATTACAGGTGCACTTTAGAGGTGGAGTGGTAACAGGAGACGATCTTTTTATGGGATGAGATGCGGTTTTCTCTCTCCAATAAATAAGGATTTGTAGGTTTGGAGTTATTTGCTGTGTACATTCCATGCCATCGTCTCTGGCACAGAACCGGGGACCCGTCCGGGCAGAAAGATAAACGGTGGAACGGATGGGCGGAGTCCGATGTTCTGCATGGAACACTGAACACAGCGGGGACGTGTCCTTGTGTCACCTCTGCGCTCGGGTCAGGCACAGGCTGTCCTTAAAGGGGCACTCCAGTTTTGAAGAAAAAAAAATTAAAGTGTTACTAAACTCAGGACCCTGCATTCACTATATCTGGTCTCCCCAGGAGCATGCATTCACTATATCTGGTCTCCCCAGGACTCTACATTCACTATATCTGGTCTCCCCAGGACTCTACATTCACTATATCTGGTCTCCCCAGGAGCCTGCACTCACTATATCTGGTCTCACCAGGAGCCTTCATTCACTATATCTGGTCTCCCCAGGAGCCTGCAGTCACTATATCTGGTCTCCCCGGGAGCCTGCACTCACCATATCTGGTCTCCCCAGAACCTTTATTCACTATATCTGGTCTCCCCAGGAGTCTGCATTCACTATATCTGGTCTCCCCAGGAGCCTGCATTCACTATATCTAGTCTCCCCAGGAGCCTGCATTCACTATATCTGGTCTCCCCTGGACTCTACATTCACTATATCTGGTCTCCCCAGGAGCCTGCACAAACTATATCTGGCCTCCCCAGGAGCCTGCATTCACTATATCTGGTCTCCCCAGGAGCCTGCATTCACTATATCTGGTCTCCCCAGGAGCCTGCACTCACTATATCTGGTCTCCCCAGGAGCCTGCACTCACTATATCTGGTCTCCCCAGGAGCCTGCACTCACTATATCTGGTCTCCACAGGAGCCTGCACTCACTATATCTGGTCTCCCCAGGAGCCTGCATTCACTATATCTGGTCTCCCCAGGAGCCTGCATTCACTATATCTGGTCTCCCCAGGAGCCTGCATTCACTATATCTGGTCTCCCCAGGAGCATGCATTCACTATATCTGGTCTCCCCAGGACTCTACATTCACTATATCTGGTCTCCCCAGGACTCTACATTCGCTATATCTGGTCTCCCCAGGACTCTACATTCACTATATCTGGTCTCCCCAGGACTCTACATTCACTATATCTGGTCTCCCCAGGAGCCTGCACTCACTATATCTGGTCTCACCAAGAGCCTGCATTCACTATATCTGGTCTCCCCAGGAGCCTGCAGTCACTATATCTGGTCTCCCCAGGAGCCTGCACTCACTATATCTGGTCTCCCCAGGACTCTACATTCACTATATCTGGTCTCCCCAGGAGCCTGTATTCACTATATCGAGTCTCCCCAGGAGCCTGCATTCACTATATCTGGTCTCCCCAGGACTCTACATTCACTATATCTGGTCTCCCCAGGAGCCTGCACTCACTATATCTAGTCTCCCCAGGAGCCTGCATTCACTATATCTGGTCTCCCCAGGAGCCTGCATTCACTATATCTGGTCTCCCCAGGAGCCTGCACTCACTATATCTGGTCTCCCCAGGAGCCTGCACTCACTATATCTGGTCTCCACAGGAGCCTGCACTCACTATATCTGGTCTCCCCAGGAGCCTGCATTCACTATATCTGGTCTCCCCAGGAGCCTGCATTCACTATATCTGGTCTCCCCAGGAGCCTGCATTCACTATATCTGGTCTCCCCAGGAGCATGCATTCACTATATCTGGTCTCTTCAGGACTCTACATTCACTATATCTGGTCTCCCCAGGACTCTACATTCACTATATCTGGTCTCCCCAGGACTCTACATTCACTATATCTGGTCTCCCCAGGACTCTACATTCACTATATCTGGTCTCCCCAGGAGCCTGCACTCACTATATCTGGTCTCACCAGGAGCCTGCATTCACTATATCTGGTCTCCCCAGGAGCCTGCAGTCACTATATCTGGTCTCCCCAGGAGCCTGCACTCACCATATCTGGTCTCCCCAGAACCTTCATTCACTATATCTGGTCTCCCCAGGAGTCTGCATTCACTATATCTGGTCTCCCCAGGAGCCTGCATTCACTATATCGAGTCTCCCCAGGAGCCTGCATTCACTATATCTGGTCTCCCCAGGACTCTACATTCACTATATCTGGTCTCCCCAGGAGCCTGCACTCACTATATCTGGTCTCCCCAGGAGCCTGCATTCACTATATCTGGTCTCCCCAGGAGCCTGCATTCACTATATCTGGTCTCCCCAGGAGCCTGCACTCACTATATCCGGTCTCCCCAGGAGCCTGCACTCACTATATCTGGTCTCCACAGGAGCCTGCACTCACTATATCTGGTCTCCCCAGGAGCCTGCATTCACTATATCTGGTCTCCCCAGGAGCCTACATTCACTATATCTGGTCTCCCCAGGACTCTGCATTCACTATATCTGGTCTCCCCAGGACCCTGCATTCACTATATCTGGTCTCCCCAGGACCCTGTATTCACTATATCTGGTCTCCCCAGGAGCCTACATTCACTATATCTGGTCTCCCCAGGAGCCTGCGTTCACTATATCTGGTCTCCCCAGGAGCATGCATTCATTATATCTGCTCTTCCACAGAACACAGAACATGGAAATGCAATTAATTTAGTAAATATAAACTGCTAAATACCTTTTCTCATCAGCAGTATATATCATCGGCCGCGAGCATCAGCACCCCCGCTATGCATCTGGCATGCACGCCTGCTATCCGGACCCCGCGAGCCAATGTACAGCTACGTGGTTTCACGCAGGGGAGCCAACTTGCCGCAGTGTAACTGCGGCGGCTGTTCCAGAAGTGGTTAATAATAATAAAAAATAACAATAATAAAAACTTTCTATTATTATTATTAATTCATTCAGTTCCATTTGTTTAGATGCGGCATTCGTTATTTCGGATAATTCGTAACTTCGGATAAATTCGTATTCGTTACGTTCACTCACAGCCAAATTTGAAAGGAAATTCCAATACCTATAATTTAATAGTTAGTTATTATTAGTTAGTTATTCTTTCAAATTTTTGAATTTACGAATTGCGATCATAACGAATAACCCGAAAAACAATAAAAAAACCCGAATGAAACGAAAACGAAAAAATTATTTGGCAGTGCACGTGTCTAGTTTACTCTAAACTGATGACCCACACGGGGGCGGACTGACAGCTCATGGGGCCCCCGGGGAATAGGAGATTATGGGGCCCCCGGGCAATAGGAGAAGATTATGGGGCCCCCAGGCAATAGATTATGGGGCCACACAGTATACACACACACATACAGTATACACGAACAGACACCCAATATACACACACAGTAAACACACACACAATACACATACACACACTGAAAAGGCACTGGAGAGGCAGGGCAGCTATAATCTTGGGATTTAAAAAAAAAAAAACACAGATTTTTACATACTGTCCCTGGTTTTATTGAGGCTGGACACCCTGATAGGGCCCCTTAGTGGCATGGGGCCCCCGGGCAGTGCCCAAGTGCCCGAATAGTCAGTCTGCCCCTGGATCCACAGAACTAGAGGAAAAACATTTTTTTTAATTTCTGATAGAAAAGGGGAGGGTTATACCCCCTGTCAGGGTTTTTATTTCCCCCCTAGATATCCCATTGGAGAGATTTCCCTTCACTTCCTGTCCCATCGCCAAAACAGGAAGTGAGAGGAAATCCCTGCAAAGTGAAGGAATCCCTGGTTGTCACCAGAACTAGTGTCCCCCATTGGAAGATTTTCCCTCTATTCCTGTCCTGGTGACAACCCAAAGTTTAACTTTCACTTTTTGATGATAACAGTAAACTGGACAAATAGAGAGAGGGTGAATCTCCCTCATGGGGATGCAGACAGCAACAAAAACCTGGCCCTCTGACCCCTTTTTCATTCATTCCAAAACTTAAAAAAGAAAGGTTTTGCAAAAGGAAAGCTCTGACTCAACAAAATAGTATAAAATTAATTTGGGTAGAATGTTGCATGTCCGAGTAATTGTCAGCCAAACTATCACAGTACTAAAAAATGGACCGGGGGGGTAGCATGCTGGTATTGAGGAAGTGTTTATAAACTTCAGACATGAAATATGAACAACGCATATCCCTCTATAGTGTGTACTTGTCTCAGTCCAGAGCACTAAGTGTCATTCCTGTCTGCTGCCTCCTTCCTCTGCTATCAGCATGAGTCACTTCTGACAAGATTTCCTGACACCAAGAGAAAAATGGTGACAGGGGCGGGATCGCCAGCACACAGCCTGTGATTGACAGCCTCAGTTCTGTTCCTGTGTGCTGTATGAAGGAGGAAGGGGAGGGGGGTGTCCCTTCCCTTCAATCAACTCTCACTGAGCTCTGCAGAGTGTAACTTCGGCTCCCACCCTCTGCTTTCTGAAAGCTCTGGCAAGCGTTATACATTTAGATTTTTTTTTTTAAAACAGATGTAGAGAAGAGAAGACAGCAGATAAACAGGTACAACTTATGTAGGAGGATTTGTTTCATCTCTGTGTGACACGTGAGGCCACTCACTTCACTGGGGATATGGAAGGGTTTACAACCACTTTAAAGAAACACAGTGGCTCTCATCGCTGACTTCTCATTCTGCAAAAAATACTATTTCGCTGGAGGTCACATGGTGACCCCTCTTGTTTCAGGATTTGGAGTCACTAACCCGGAACATAATAACTACTGACTTTACTCGCTTTGCCCACCTACTTGTTCTGGACGATTGCAGACAGGTAGGTCAGATAAAAAGACGCGCAAATAGCAACAATAGCAACCCTCATATGAAAGAATGAGTTCAAACCAGCCAGAAGTCATATCAATTTTTACCACTAGAGGTCACCATTGACACTATCACCGTTTGTCAAACAAACCTACATTTTTTATTATGAGGACAATGCTGCCCTCTAATGGTGAGAATTGAAATGACAGCTGCCTCACTAATTTGCTAAAATGAACAGCTCATCCATTGCTCATTATAAATGAATCGGATATTTCTGGGGTGTGACCGGCTCTCCTGTCACCTCTCATTCCAAATCAAATTAATCCTCCCCACCCCCCAAGTCTTTAAATGGTTTAAAGAATATTAAAGGGAAGCGGCTGCAAAAGCCTCTGATGGAAGCATCCAATACCCGACTCATGGGCCAGATTTGGGGGTGCAATGAGGCAAAATGTATTCAGTTTTTTTACTGTGAATTACTCCCAGAGCTCTGTAACTATCTTCTATGACTGATCAGTGTACCGGCCCCGCACCATGTGATCGCTGTGAACCAATCACAGCAGACCACAGGACGATTGTAAACAATGAATGGCTTTGGATTCATGCCATTCGTTTATGTACAATTGTGTTGTTGGCTGTGATTGGTTACAGTGATCACATGGTACAGACAAGACCAATCACAGCCCATCTGTAACATTTGATTCGTTGCGGCCAATCACAACTAATCGCAATCGTAAACAACTGAATCAGTTTCCTTCAGTAAAAATGGTTGCTTATAGCAGTGAAATTCATGGCTATAAGCAATCATAATGTGTAAAAAAAAAATCCTGATCACTTCCCCAGAGTAAAACAATGTTATTATGTAACACCGTATTGCTCTGCGTTGTCACCAGGACAGGAATGGAGGGGAAATCTTCCAATGGGGGACACTAGTTCTGGTGACAACCAGGGATTCCCTCACTTTGCAGGGATTTCCTCTCACTTCCTGTGTTTGGAGATGGGACAGGAAGTGAAGGGATATCTCTCCAATGGGATACCTAGGGGGGGGGAAATGAAAAACCCTGACAGGGGGTATAACCCTCCCTTATTCTATTAGAAATTTAAAAAAAAATGTTTTTCCTCTAGTTCTACAGGTCATCGGTTTAGAGTAAACTAGACATGTGCACTGACGAATAATTTGTTCGTTTTCGTTTCATTTTTTTTTCGTTTTTTGGGTCATTCGTTATGATCACAATTAGTAAATTCAAAAATTCGAAAGTAAGAAATAAAATCCGAAAATTCGAAAGAATAACTAACTAATAATAACTAACTATTAAATTGTAGGTATTGGAATTTCCTTTCAAATTTGGCTGTTAGTGAACGTAACCAATACGAATTTATCTGAAATAACGAATGCCGTATCTAAACAAATGGAAAGGAATTAATTAATAAGAAATAATAATAATAACAAGTTTTTATTATTATTATTGTTATTTATTATTATTAATCATAATAATTATGATCATGTGACCGCTGTGATTGGCTGTCACATGTGTGCTAAAAAAAACAAAAAAAAAAAGTAAAAATAAAAAAATGGCATAAAAAAAAAAAAAAAAAAAATATATATATATATATATATATATATATATATATATATATATATATATATATATATATATATATATATATATATATATATATATATTTTTTTACATACTGTGAGCAGTCAGTATCCCTGATCACCTCCACACTAGTTATATAATGACGCTGTACTGCAATGATGACTGTATGTAGAAAAACAAATACAACTTCAAAAAACTTGCCATGCCTGTTACTAAACACCTTGGACTGTCTACTTTCCAAAAAGGGGGTCATTTGGGAGGGGGGAGGAGGGTATTTGTACTGTCCTGGTGTTTTCAGGCCTCAAGAAATGAGATCGCTCGTCAGTCCATCAGGATTGATCGATTTTCAGATATATCTCCGCAGTTTGTGGACTCTATAAAACTTTCCTACAGACTAAATAATAAGACACTGATTTGGGTTATTTTCAAAGAAATGTAGCAGAATACATTTTTAGGCTAAATTCACGAAGAACGATTATTTATTTGCAAAGTTTTATAACAGAAATGAAGAAAACACGGTAGAGCTGCACAATTAATCGTCAAGAATCGGTATTGCGATCTTGACTGAAGTGTTTCAGGATTCTTTCTATGCAAAGAATTCTCTCTGCTCTTCTGAAGCCATCAAAAGAAAGGAAGAGAAGAACCGGGCAGTCTGCCAAGAATCACAACATTCTTTATCAGTTGAACTTAAGTGTAAACATTGTAACAATTTGTCAATGGAAAAGACTTCCTGTGTAAGTGAAAAAAGTTTAACCACTTAAAACACTAAACCTTTTTCTGACATTTGTTGGTTTCAAGTTAAAATCATTTTTTTTTTGCTAGAAAATTACTTAGAACCCCCAAACATTATATATATATTTTTAGTAGACACTCTAGAGAATAAAATGGTTGTTGTTGCAATATTTTATGTCACACTGTATTTGCGCAGCGGTTTTTCAAATGCAATTTTTTTTGGAAAAAATTACTTTAATGAATTTAAAAAAAAAAAAAAGAAAAAAATCTAACCAGTAAAGTTAGCTCATTTTTTTTGTTTTTTTTTTAGTATAATGTGAAAGATTTTATGTCGCGAGAATCGTGATCTTTTTATTCTAAGCAAAAAAAATCATGATTCTCATTTTGGCCTGAATTGTGCAGCTCTAAAACACGGTTTATTTTTTAAAATGTTTGCCCTTTTCTTTGTTTATTTAGCAAAAAAATAAAAAAAACCCAGGAGGTGAGTAAATACCACCAAAAGAAAGCTCTATTTGTGTGAAACAAAAATGATAAAAATGTCCTATGTGTACAGTGTTGTATGACTGCGCAATTGTCATTCAAAGTGCGACAGCGCTGAAAGCTGAAAATTGGCCGGGGCAGCAAGGGGGTAAAAGTGCCCGGTATTGAAGTGGTTAAATGGAGATCACCATGTGATCAGTCAGGACACTGTATGGGGTTCATAAGGAAGTCCTTTGCGGGTTCCTGACAGGGACAGTCTTTTTTTTTATTTTTTTTTATGAACATGTCTCTTTAAGTTCACATTATAAATGGCCCCTGTGGTCAGACTGCAGACAGCGAAGTATTTAGGTATCCTTGCAGTGTATATACACCCCGACTATGAGCTTCTCCTATTCACTCCTGTTTTGTTACATTCCCTATCAGAAGTGTTTTGCTCTCTCTGTATAATAAATACTTGTTGATCCCGCCAGAAATCCAGAGCTGTCCCGTGTCGTCTGCTCACTTCCTGTGTTATCTCATGGAGTCTAATCAGCCCTCCCATAATGGACTGCAGAACAACGAGCCTTTATGTTGTGAATAGTTTAGCAAAAGAGAGGGTGAGCCGAGCAACTGCTGGGAGAGGAAACAGGGGGTTCGAAGCTGCTGCAGCACTGTTGCAAGGGGGAGCAGGGTGATCTGAGCTGCTGAGCCAATGCTGGGAGGGGGAAGCAGGATGAGCTGCCGAGTCACTGCTGGGAGGGGGAAGCAGGGTGAGCTGCTGAGTTACTGCTGGGAGGGGGTGCGGGATGAGCTGCTAAGTCACTGCTGGGAGAGGGAGCAGGATGAGCTGCTGAGTCACTGCTGGGAGCTGAGCTGCTGAGTCACTGGGAGGGGAGCAAAGTGATCTGAGCTCTAAATCAATGCTGAGAGGCTGAGCTGCTAAATCGCTGCTGGGGGGGGAGCAGGATGAGCTGCTGAGTCACTGCTGGGAGGGGGAGCAGGATGAGCTGCTGAGTCACTGCTGGGAGGGGGAGCAGGATGAGCTGCTGAGTCACTGCTGGGAGCTGAGCTGCTGAGTCAATGCTATAGAAAAGGGTGGCGGGGGGGGGGGGGGTTCAGGTAGCTAAGCTGTTAAATCATAGCTGGGAAGGGAAGCTAGGCTGATATGCCACTTTTTGTGAGTCAGAGCTGAGCTGTGTGTGTGGGGGGGGACGGGGGACTGCTAAGTGACTTCTGGGTTGGAGAACTGAGCTGCTGAGTTTGAGTTACTCCTGGGGATAGGTGGGGTTGAGTTGCTCCTGGGGATAGGTGGGGTTGAGTTGCTCCTGGGGATAGGTGGAGTTGAGTTGCTCCTGGGGATAGGTGGGGTTGAGTTGCTCCTGGGGATAGGTGGAGTTGAGTTGCTCCTGGGGATAGGTGGGGTTGAGTTGCTCCCGGGGATAGGTGGGGTTGAGTTGCTCCTGGGGATAGGTGGGGTTGAGTAACTCCTGGGGATAGGTGGGGTTGAGCTGCTCCTGGGGATAGGTGGGGTTGAGTTGCTCCTGGGGATAGGTGGGGTTGAGTTGCTCCTGGGGATAGGTGGGGTTGAGTTGCTCCTGGGGATAGGTGGGGTTGAGTAACTCCTGGGGATAGGTGGGGTTGAGTTGCTCCTGGGGATAGGTGGGGTTGAGTTGCTCCTGGGGATAGGTAGGGTTGAGTTGCTCCTAGGGATAGGTGGGGTTGAGTTGCTCCTGGGGATAGGTGGGGTTGAGTAACTCCTAGGGATAGGTGGGGTTGAGTTGCTCCTGGGGATAGGTGGGGTTGAGTTGCTCCTGGGGATAGGCGGGGTTGAGTTGCTCCTGGGGATAGGTGGGGTTGAGTAACTCCTGGGGATAGGTGGGGTTGAGTAACTCCTGGGGATAGGTGGGGTTGAGTAACTCCTGGGGATAGGTGGGGTTGAGTTGCTCCCGGGGATAGGTGGGGTTGAGTTGCTCCCGGGGATAGGTGGGGTTGAGTAACTCCTGGGGATAGGTGGGGTTGAGTTGCTCCTGGGGATAGGTGGGGTTGAGTTGCTCCTGGGGATAGGTGGGGTTAAGTTGCTCCTGGGGATAGGTGGGGTTGAGTAACTCCTGGGGATAGGTGGGGTTGAGTTGCTCCTGGGGATAGGTAGGGTTGAGTTGCTCCTAGGGATAGGTGGGGTTTAGTTGCTCCTGGGGATAGGTGGGGTTGAGTAACTCCTAGGGATAGGTGGGGTTGAGTTACTCCTGGGGATAGGTGGGGTTGAGTTGCTCCTGGGGATAGGCGGGGTTGAGTTGCTCCTGGGGATAGGTGGGGTTGAGTAACTCCTGGGGATAGGTGGGGTTGAGTAACTCCTGGGGATAGGTGGGGTTGAGTAACTCCTGAGGATAGGTGGGGTTGAGTAACTCCTGGGGATAGGTGGGGTTGAGTAACTCCTGGGGATAGGTGGGGTTGAGTTGCTCCTGGGGATAGGTGGGGTTGAGTTGCTCCTGGGGATAGGCGGGGTTGAGTTGCTCCTGGGGATAGGTGGGGTTGAGTAACTCCTGGGGATAGGTGGGGTTGAGTAACTCCTGAGGATAGGTGGGGTTGAGTAACTCCTGGGGATAGGTGGGGTTGAGTTACTCCTGGGGATAGGTGGGGTTGAGTTGCTCCTGGGGATAGGTGGGGTTGAGTTGCTCCTGGAGATAGGTGGGGTTGAGTTGCTCCTGGAGATAGGTGGGGTTGAGTTGCTCCTGGGGATAGGTGGAGTTGAGTTGCTCCTGGGGATAGGTGGGGTTGAGTTGCTCCCGGGGATAGGTGGGGTTGAGTTGCTCCCGGGGATAGGTGGGGTTGAGTAACTCCTGGGGATAGGTGGGGTTGAGTTGCTCCTGGGGATAGGTGGGGTTGAGTTGCTCCTGGGGATAGGTGGGGTTGAGTTGCTCCTGGGGATAGGTGGGGTTGAGTTGCTCCTGGGGATAGGTGGGGTTGAGTAACTCCTGGGGATAGGTGGGGTTGAGTTGCTCCTGGGGATAGGTGGGGTTGAGTTGCTCCTGGGGATAGGTAGGGTTGAGTTGCTCCTAGGGATAGGTGGGGTTGAGTTGCTCCTGGGGATAGGTGGGGTTGAGTAACTCCTAGGGATAGGTGGGGTTGAGTTGCTCCTGGGGATAGGTGGGGTTGAGTTGCTCCTGGGGATAGGCGGGGTTGAGTTGCTCCTGGGGATAGGTGGGGTTGAGTAACTCCTGGGGATAGGTAGGGTTGAGTAACTCCTGGGGATAGGTGGGGTTGAGTAACTCCTGGGGATAGGTGGGGTTGAGTTGCTCCCGGGGATAGGTGGGGTTGAGTTGCTCCCGGGGATAGGTGGGGTTGAGTAACTCCTGGGGATAGGTGGGGTTGAGTTGCTCCTGGGGATAGGTGGGGTTGAGTTGCTCCTGGGGATAGGTGGAGTTAAGTTGCTCCTGGGGATAGGTGGGGTTGAGTAACTCCTGGGGATAGGTGGGGTTGAGTTGCTCCTAGGGATAGGTGGGGTTGAGTTGCTCCTGGGGATAGGTAGGGTTGAGTTGCTCCTAGGGATAGGTGGGGTTTAGTTGCTCCTGGGGATAGGTGGGGTTGAGTAACTCCTAGGGATAGGTGGGGTTGAGTTGCTCCTGGGGATAGGTGGGGTTGAGTTGCTCCTGGGGATAGGCGGGGTTGAGTTGCTCCTGGGGACAGGTGGGGTTGAGTAGCTCCTGGGGATAGGTGGGGTTGAGTAACTCCTGGGGATAGGTGGGGTTGAGTAACTCCTGGGGATAGGTGGGGTTGAGTTGCTCCTGGGGATAGGTGGGGTTGAGTTGCTCCAGGGGATAGGTGGGGTTGAGTTGCTCCTGGGGATAGGCGGGGTTGAGTTGCTCCTGGGGATAGGTGGGGTTGAGTTGCTCCTGGGGATAGGCGGGGTTGAGTTGCTCCTGGGGATAGGCGGGGTTGAGTTGCTCCTGGGGATAGGTGGGGTTGAGTAACTCCTGGGGATAGGTGGGGTTGAGTAACTCCTGGGGATAGGTGGGGTTGAGTAACTCCTGGGGATAGGTGTGGTTGAGTTGCTCCTGGGGATAGGTGGGGTTGAGTTGCTCCTGGGGATAGGTGGGGTTGAGTTACTCCTGGGGATAGGCGGGGTTGAGTTGCTCCTGGGGATAGGTGGGGTTGAGTTGCTCCTGGGGATAGGCGGGGTTGAGTTGCTCCTGGGGATAGGCGGGGTTGAGTTGCTCCTGGGGATAGGCGGGGTTGAGTTGCTCCTGGGAATAGGCGGGGTTGAGTTGCTCCTGGGGATAGGCGGGGTTGAGTTGCTCCTGGGGATAGGTGGGGTTGAGTAACTCCTGGGGATAGGTGGGGTTGAGTTGCTCCTGGGGATAGGCAGGGTTGAGTTGCTCCTGGGGATAGGCGGGGTTGAGTTGCTCCTGGGGATAGGTGGGGTTGAGTAACTCCTGGGGATAGGTGGGGTTGAGTAACTCCTGGGGATAGGTGGGGTTGAGTAACTCCTGGGGATAGGTGTGGTTGAGTTGCTCCTGGGGATAGGTGGGGTTGAGTTGCTCCTGGGGATAGGTGGGGTTGAGTTACTCCTGGGGATAGGCGGGGTTGAGTTGCTCCTGGGGATAGGCGGGGTTGAGTTGCTCCTGGGGATAGGCGGGGTTGAGTTGCTCCTGGGGATAGGCGGGGTTGAGTTGCTCCTGGGGATAGGCGGGGTTGAGTTGCTCCTGGGGATAGGCGGGGTTGAGTTGCTCCTGGGGATAGGTGGGGTTGAGTAACTCCTGGGGATAGGTGGGGTTGAGTAACTTCTGGGGATAGGCGGGGTTGAGTTGCTCCCGGGGATAGGCGGGGTTGAGTTGCTCCTGGGGATAGGTGGGGTTGAGTAACTCCTGGAGATAGGTGGGGTTGAGTTGCTCCTGGAGATAGGTGGGGTTGAGTTGCTCCTGGAGATAGGTGGGGTTGAGTTGCTCCTGGGGATAGGTGGGGTTGAGTTGCTCCTGGGAGGGGGAGCTGAGCTGCTGAGAAAACAAGTTCAATGTCTTTAGTGCTTCTGCTGTGATAAATGGCACCGAAGTGCCTGCAGATACAGGGCCCCACACTGGTGTTAAAGCTTTTTTTTTTTTTTGCTTGTTAAGAATACAGAATATCCAAGGCTAGACCATACATCAGTAGGAGGAATTTTCAGCGGCCGCTTATTAGCGTTCCTCCAATTGTTTTCACATAATTTGCTCCTTTATATTTGTGCTACTGTATAAAAGAAAGATTTGCAGATTCATCACTAAATGGGGGATATAAATATTGGTAGGGTCACCAGTAGGTGGAGCTCTGTAGGGTCACCGGTGGAGGGAGCTCTGTAGGGTCATCGGTAGGGGGAGGTCTGTACATTCACCAGTAGAGGGCGCTCTGAAGAGTGGTAGGGTCACCGGTAGAGGGAGCTCTGTTCTCCAGCACAATTACATTATAATGGGTAATCCCGCCCCCCACTCTATGTTGCAGGAAGTGCCCGGTACTTCCGGTTCGGGAGGATCACGTGACAGCGCTCGGCCAATCAGAAGTACACAGCTGTCTGAGTAAATCCTCATACAGTTTGGTGTGAGGAGAACCTGTATAAGGTCCTATGTATTGTACACATGGGGGGAGGGGTCATTACCTAAGAATGTCCATTAGCTTCAGTCTCAATATAAACCCCACACAGAGACCCCGGAAGCATCTCATCTTCACCACAGGAGAGGACTCAGCCGAACCCTTACGTCACTTCCGCCTCACTGTCCACATCCTTGAAACATAGGCCGCCATTTTGGTGGAGGGCGCAGGAAGGCGTGTCCAGTGAGCGCAGTCATTCTTGAACTGGGCTCCGCCCAGAGATTGGCGGAAGTTGTTCCGCCCGCAGTAAAGATGGCCGGTGCGGGTCAGCCACTTCCGGTCCGGGTCTGGGAAGCTCCCATGAGGGCAGAGATGAGAGGGAAGTGCGGAGACACCGGCTGAGGGGCGCGGAGAGCGGGAGAGACAGGTAATGGGGGCAGGGGGGCTGTGTGCAGAAGAGGGGGAAGGGTGACATATGGCAGCCTATCAGCTTTTAGTTCCCACACATGATGCAACCAGATTGTACGATCTTCTGTACAGAGTGAGTGACACCCCAGATCCATGGGGGGCCCATCACTTCCAGGAGGTGACGGCTACAGACGGGGCCCCCCAGGAGGTGACCGCTCCAGACGGGGCCCCCCCAGGAGGTGACAGGTCCAGACGGGGCCCCCCCAGGAGGTGACCGATCCAGACGGGGCCCCCCCAGGAGGTGACCGATCCAGACGGGGCCCCCCCAGGAGGTGACGGCTCCAGACGGGGCCCCCCCAGGAGGTGACGGCTCCAGACGGGGCCCCCCCAGGAGGTGACAGGTCCAGACGGGGCCCCCCCAGGAGGTGACAGGTCCAGACGGGGCCCCCCCAGGAGGTGACCGATCCAGACGGGGCCCCCCCAGGAGGTGACCGATCCAGACGGGGCCCCCCCAGGAGGTGACGGCTCCAGACGGGGCCCCCCCAGGAGGTGACGGCTCCAGACGGGGCCCCCCCAGGAGGTGACGGCTCCAGACGGGGCCCCCCCAGGAGGTGACGGCTCCAGACGGGGCCCCCCCAGGAGGTGACGGCTCCAGACGGGGCCCCCCCAGGAGGCGACAGGTCCAGACGGGGCCCCCCCAGGAGGCGACAGCCGCAGACGGGCCCCCCCAGGAGGCGACAGCCCCAGACGGGCCCCCCCAGGAGGCGACAGCCCCAGACGGGCCCCCCCAGGAGGCGACAGCCCCAGACGGGCCCCCCCAGGAGGCGACAGCCCCAGACGGGCCCCCCCAGGAGGCGACAGCCCCAGACGGGCCCCCCCAGGAGGCGACAGCCCCAGACGGGCCCCCCCAGGAGGCGACAGCCCCAGACGGGCCCCCCCAGGAGGCGACAGCCCCAGACGGGCCCCCCCAGGAGGCGACAGCCCCAGACGGGCCCCCCCAGGAGGCGACAGCCCCAGACGGGCCCCCCCAGGAGGTGACCGATCCAGACGGGGCCCCCCCAGGAGGTGACAGGTCCAGACGGGGCCCCCCCAGGAGGTGACAGGTCCAGACGGGGCCCCCCCAGGAGGTGACCGATCCAGACGGGGCCCCCCCAGGAGGTGACAGGTCCAGACGGGGCCCCCCCAGGAGGTGACCGATCCAGACGGGGCCCCCCCAGGAGGTGACCGATCCAGACGGGGCCCCCCCAGGAGGTGACAGGTCCAGACGGGGCCCCCCCAGGAGGTGACAGGTCCAGACGGGGCCCCCCCAGGAGGTGACAGGTCCAGACGGGGCCCCCCCAGGAGGTGACCGATCCAGACGGGGCCCCCCCAGGAGGTGACCGATCCAGACGGGGCCCCCCAGGAGGTGACGGCTCCAGACGGGGCCCCCCCAGGAGGTGACGGCTCCAGACGGGGCCCCCCCAGGAGGTGACGGCTCCAGACGGGGCCCCCCCAGGAGGTGACTGCTCCAGACGGGGCCCCCCCAGGAGGCGACAGGTCCAGACGGGGCCCCCCCAGGAGGCGACAGCCGCAGACGGGCCCCCCCAGGAGGCGACAGCCCCAGACGGGCCCCCCCAGGAGGCGACAGCCCCAGACGGGCCCCCCCAGGAGGCGACAGCCCCAGACGGGCCCCCCCAGGAGGCGACAGCCCCAGACGGCCCCCCCAGGAGGCGACAGCCCCAGACGGGCCCCCCCAGGAGGCGACAGCCCCAGACGGGCCCCCCCAGGAGGCGACAGCCCCAGACGGGCCCCCCAGGAGGCGACAGCCCCAGACGGGCCCCCCCAGGAGGCGACAGCCCCAGACGGGCCCCCCCAGGAGGCGACAGCCCCAGACGGGGCCCCCCCAGGAGGTGACTGATCCCGGGATGGGGGCCACGCTGGGCTCTCTGGAGACTACCAAATACAAATGAGGCCACACTGGGCCCTGGGAGGTCACCAATACAGAAGGGGGCCGCGTCAGGCCCTCAGGGGATCTCTGTGTAGAAGCAGCGGTCCCTCTGCGGTGATCTAACACCGAGCCCCCCCAGAGAATGAGGTCCAGAGCTCTTTGACCAGCAAACCTCGTGTCCCTGGCTGGATGGAGAGCTGTGGATATCATTCTTCGAGGGGGGGATGTTGGATCTCTGCAGAGGGACCGCTGCTTCCACACACAGATCAGTGATCTCCTGAGGGGCCGACACAGCCGCCTTCTGTATTGGTGACCCCATTTGTATCAGTTATCCCCCAACAGAGAGCCAGGGCCCCCCTGTACAGTGTGCTTGGGGGGGGGGGGGGGGGAGAGCTGATAGAGATCCTGTTCTATGGCGCTGAGTATGGAAATCACGGGTTCACTTTTAAAGAGACGGCGTCCTTTACCTGTTCCGGAAGAAGGGATCCAGTTCTCTCACCGTTCCTTCCTGCGTTGCTGTCGGCGACCGGCTGTGTGACTGTACTCTCCTGTGCCAATTCTCACACGTGGCAGCCAATCACTAGCCTCCAGCAGTGTCACGTGACTGAGGGAGTGACATCACCGCCCCCCCTGGCACCTGACACAATACGAAGAAAGGAGCGAGCGCTGACAAGGTGAGTATAGGGGGGTGGGGGGAGGGGTGGAGACGCCGTGCTCCGCATTCACGCGGTGATGGGGTCTCTTGTACCACCGACCCCATACCCAGATCGCCTCCACATCCATGTGGGTCCTCTACCCCGCGTGTGCCCGCCGCCATACCTCACAGGCTCCATCAGCAGACCCAGGACCGGAATGGCGGTTGCTGCCGGTTAGAGGGGGAGGGAGATCGGCAAACCTTCATTCGTCGATCTCCCCTTCCTACTAATGACCCCCCCCCCAGAAGCGACGTTGTAAAACGTCACCGTCCCCGAGAAGCTAATCAAGTGTGATCCGTGCGTCATTAGCTTCATTGGAGGTCGGGTGAGACGTCTCATTAACCACCTAAGGAGTGAGCCTCTTTTTTTACACTTGTTACAAGTTAAAATCATTTTTTTTTTGCTAGAAAATTACTTAGAACCCCCCAAACATATTATATATTATTATTATTATTATACAGGATTTATATAGCGCCGACAGTTTGCGCAGCGCTTTACAACATTAGGGCAGACAGTACAATTACAATACAATTCAATACAGGGGGGAATCAGAGGGCCCTGATCCTCAGAGCTTACAATCTAGGAGGGAGGGTCAAGTTATACAAAAGGGTAATAGCTGTGGGGGAGGAGCTAATGGAGAAAATAGTGCAGTTATTAGATGGAGGCAGGATAGGCTTCTCTGAAGAGGAAAGTTTTCGGGGATCGCCTAAAAGTGGATAAATTTGGAGACAGTCTGACAGATTGGGGTAGGGAATTCCAGAGGATGGGTGAGGCTCGGGAGAAGTCCTGGAGGCGGATATGGGAGGAGGTGATGAGGGAGCTAGAGAGCAGGAGGTCTTGGGAGGAACGGAGATGGCGATTAGGTTGGTATTTTGGGACTAGGTTAGTGATGTAGCTGGGGGCAGAGTTGTGGATGGCTTTGTAACTTATTGTTAGTATTTTGAATTTAATTCGTTGGGCGAGTAGCAGCCAATGGAGGAATTGTCAGACAGGGGTAGCAGACACTGAATGGAGACCAATGGAGGGATTGGCAGAGAGGGGTGGAGGATACTGAATGGAGACCAGTGGAGGGATTGGCAGAGAGGGGTGGAGGACACTGAATGGAGACCAGTGGAGGGATTGGCAGAGAGGGGTAGCAGACACTGAATGGAGACCAATGGAGGGATTGGCAGAGAGGGGTGGAGGACACTGAATGGAGACCAATGGAGGGATTGGCAGAGAGGGGTAGCAGACACTGAATGGAGACCAGTGGAGGGATTGGCAGAGAGGGGTAGCAGACACTGATTGGAGACCAATGGAGGGATTGACAGAGAGGGGTAGCAGACACTGAATGGAGACCAGTGGAGGGATTGACAGAGAGGGGTGGAGGACACTGAATGGAGACCAGTGGAGGGATTGGCAGAGAGGGGTGGAGGACACTGAATGGAGGCCAATGGAGGGATTGGCAGAGAGGGGTAGCAGACACTGAATGGAGGCCAGTGGAGGGATTGGCAGAGAGGGGTAGCAGACACTGAATGGAGACCAATGGAGGGATTGGCAGAGAGGGGTAGCAGACACTGAATGGAGACCAATGGAGGGATTGGCAGAGAGGGGTAGCAGACACTGAATGGAGACCAATGGAGGGATTGGCAGAGAGGGGTGGAGGACACTGAATGGAGACCAGTGGAGGGATTGGCAGAGAGGGGTAGCAGACACTGAATGGAGACCAATGGAGGGATTGGCAAAGAGGGGTAGCAGACACTGAATGGAGACCAATGGAGGGATTGGCAGAGAGGGGTGGAGGATACTGAATGGAGACCAGTAGAGGGGTAGCAGACACTGAATGGAGACCAATGGAGGGATTGGCAGAGAGGGGTAGCAGACACTGAATGGAGACCAGTGGAGGGATTGGCAGAGAGGGGTGGAGGACACTGAATGGAGACCAGTGGAGGGATTGGCAGAGAGGGGTGGAGGACACTGAATGGAGGCCAATGGAGGGATTGGCAGAGAGGGGTAGCAGACACTGAATGGAGGCCAGTGGAGGGATTGGCAGAGAGGGGTAGCAGACACTGAATGGAGACCAATGGAGGGATTGGTAGAGAGGGGTGGAGGACACTGAATGGAGACCAGTGGAGGGATTGGCAGAGAGGGGTAGCAGACACTGAATGGAGACCAATGGAGGGATTGGCAGAGAGGGGTGGAGGACACTGAATGGAGACCAGTGGAGGGATTGGCAGAGAGGGGTAGCAGACACTGAATGGAGGCCAGTGGAGGGATTGGCAGAGAGGGGTAGCAGACACTGAATGGAGACCAATGGAGGGATTGGCAGAGAGGGGTGGAGGACACTGAATGGAGGCCAGTGGAGGGATTGGCAGAGAGGGGTAGCAGACACTGAATGGAGGCCAATGGAGGGATTGGCAGAGAGGGGTAGCAGACACTGAATGGAGACCAGTGGAGGGATTGGCAGAGAGGGGTAGCAGACACCGAATGGAGACCAATGGAGGGATTGGCAGAGAGGGGTAGCAGACACTGAGCGGTTTGTAAGGTGGATGAGTCTGGCAGCAGCGTTCATGATGGACTGAAGGGGGGAGGAGCCTATTTAAAGGTAAGCCAATGAAGAGTGAGTTGCAGTAGTCGAGGCGAGAGATAACCAGGGAGTGAATCAGGAGCTTTGTGGTTTCATTGGTTAGAAAGGGATGTAGTTTAGAGATGTTGCGGAGGTTGAGGCGGCAAGCTTTGGAAAGTGATTGGATGTGGAGCCGAAAGGAGAGTTCAGAATCCAGGATAACACCTAGTACCCTGACATGTGGGGGATGGGTGGATGGTTTTGCCATTGCTCTTGACAGAGAAGTCAGGGGAAGAGGCACGTGGGGGAGGAAATATTACAAGCTTGGTTTTGGACAAGTTGAGTTTGAGGAAGTGGTGTGACATCCATACAGATACATCTGTTAGTAAGTTAGTGATGAGGAGACTGATGGGGTGAGTTGAGGGGTGGAGACATAGATTTGTGTGTCGTCAGCGTAGAAATGATATTGAAAGCCGTGAGAGGCTATCAGCTGACCCAGGGAAGAGGTGTAGGTTGAAAATAAAAGAGGTCCAAGGACAGAACCTTGGGGGACCCCGATGGAGAAGGGAAGAGGAGTGGAGGAAGTAGAATTGTAAGTGAAGGTGCGTTGGGATAGGTAGGATGAGAGCCACTGAAGAGCACAGTCACGGAGACCGAGGGAGTAAAGTTTTTTGAGGAGGAGGAGGTGGTCAAGCGGGTCAAAGGCAGCTGAAAGATCCAGAAGTAGGAGTACAGAATAGTGTCTGTTGGTTTTTGCAGTTAGTAGGTCATTTGTGTGTTTTAAAAGAGCAGTTTCTGTGGAGTGTTGAGGGCGAAATCCATATTGAAGGGGATCAAGAAGGTTGTTCTTAATGAGGTGGTCACTCGGTTGTAAACCAGGCGTTCAAGGAGTTTAGAGGAAAAGGGGAGCAAGGAGATTGGGCGTAGGTTGTTAAGATTGGTAGGGTCCAAGGACGGCCTTTTGAGTATGGGGGTGACCAGTGCATGTTTTAGAGCATTGGGGAAGATGCCAGAGGTGAGGGAGAGGTTGAAGATGTGGGTTAGAGAGTGTAGGATGGGGTCAGAGGGCGACCGTAGCATTTGAGAGGGAATAGGGTCCAGGGGACAGGTGGTTAGGTGGGCGATAGAAAGGAGTTTAGCAACTTCGTCTGTAGTAGCAGATTTGAATAGGGGGAGTGTCAGTTGTACCTGTTGACATGGGGTCTTAGCTGGGGGAGATATCTGTAGAGTGGAGATTTCATCACGGATTGTATCAATCTTGTTTTTGAAGTGATTAGCGATTTCCTGGGCAGTGAGTGAGTCAGTGGGTGGAGGCGGTGGAGGACAAAGTAGAGAGTTGAAGGTAGAGAAGAGTTTACGGGGATTGGATGAGAAGGTGTTAATAAGAGTTGTAAAATAGGTTTGCTTGGCAGTGTGGAGGAAAGAATAGTATTTTTGGAGGACAGATTTGTATTGGTTGAAGTCTTTGATAGACTTAGTCTTGTGCCACAGGCGCTCAAGAGCGCGACTACGTTTTTTGAGAATTTTAGTGTCAACTGTTTGCCAGGCTCGAGGCCTGATTCTGCGTGTAGTGAGGGGAGCGAGCTTGTCCAGGGTGGAGGACAGAGATTTATTGTAGATGGATGTGGCTTGGTTGGGGCAGGACAGGGGAGAGATTTTGTCATAGAGGTGGTCAGTAGCAGAATAGGAGAGAGGAGTTGAAGTTGCGAAGGTTTCTACGGGTGATGGTTAGGCGATTGAAGGGAAAGGTGGTGGAAGACAGGGGGGAGAGAGAAACTAATAAGATGGTGGTCGGAGAGAGGAAAAGGATTGTTTGAGAAGTTGCATGGAGTGCATAGGTAGGAGAATACAAGGTCAAGGGTGTTGCCATCAGTAGAAGCCTGTACCCATTGCTTCAGGTCAAATGAAGAGGTTAGACTAAGGAGCTTAGAAGTAGCAGGAGTGTTTGTATTAGCAGGGATGTTGAAATCACCGAGAAGGATTGTGGGAATATCCGAAGAGTGAAAGTAGGGTAGCCAGGCAGAAAACTCATCAAGGAAAGTCGATAATGGTCCAGGGGGCCGGTAGATCACAGCAATTCTTATGCCGCGTACACACGGTCTGACTTTTCGGCTACAAAAGTCCGATGGACTTTTGATGGACTTTCGACTGACTTTTGGCGGACTTACGGCAGACTTTCTAACGAACGGACTTGCCTACATACGATCACACAAAAGTCCGACGGATTCGTACGTGATGACGTACACCGGACTAAAATAAGGAAGTTGATAGCCAGTAGCCAATAGCTGCCCTAGCGTAGTTTTTTGTCCGTCGGACTAGCATACAGACGAGCGGATTTCTGGGTCCGGCGTAGTTACGACGTAAAGATTTGAAGCATGTTTCAAATCTAAAGTCCGTCAGATTTGCGGCTGGAAAAGTCCGCTGAAAGTCCGGGGAAGCCCACACACGATCAGATTGTCAGCCGGCTTTAGTCCATCGGACTTTTGTCCGACGTGTGTACGTGGCATTAGGGAAGTAGGAGAGAATAGACGTAGACAGTGGGCTTCGAATGATGAGGGTGAATAACCTGGAAGGTGCTCTGGGGGGATAAGAGGAATCCCACTCCACCTCCCTTGCGTTCATTAGGCCTAGGGGAGTGAGTCCAGTGAAGGCCACCCTGGGAGAGGGAAGCAGGAGAAGGGGTGTCAGATTCGTGGAGCCAGGTTTCGGTGAGAGCAAGTAGTTTAAAGGAATTAGTGACAAAGAGGTCATGAACAGCAGTGAGTTTGTTGCAGATAGAGCGGGCGTTTTTACTAAAAGGCCAAAATTGTAAAGATAAGGGAACCCATAATTTAGGTAAGGCTTAATGGCTAAATAAACATTGAAATAATGTGAGCATGGCTACAGAGTTGAAACAGCGGTGACAAACAGATTTACCAAATATGCATGTGAGCAGTCAGTCAATATTCAGTTTTAAGGTATGTGGAGGTATAAACGCAGGTTTACCAAATATGCATTTGTGCAGTCAGGCTATATATACCGTATATACTGGAGTATAAGTCGAGTTTTTCAGCACTTTTTTTTGTGCTGAAAGTGCCCCCCCTCGACTTATACTCGAGTCAAGCACTTTTCTGCAGCAAAAAATTTCATTTTCCGAACCGACTTTGGAGCCCCGTATCTCAGGGCCACTTTGTGCTAGGAACCCCAAATTTGGTGTGCCTGTCACCAATAAATGCATCGTATAGGGGCTAGGCTCGTTATTCACAGTAAAATCTAAACCAGGGGTCTTAAAACTGCAGCCCGTGGGCCAGATGTGGCCCTTTGTTTGCTTTTATCTGGGCTTTGGGGCGCTACCCTCCCCCCATTGGCACCCATCGGGAGAGCGCCACTCCCCCCGATTGTCACCCATCAGGAGGGCGCCGCTCCCCCCGATTGGCACCCATTGATGGAGTGCCACCCCCCCCCCCCGATTGGCACCCATTGATGTGGGCCTCCCACAATTGGCACCAATTGATGGATGCCGCCCCCCCTTGATTGGCACCCATTGATGGGGTGCCACCCCCACCCCTGATTGGCACCCATTGATGTGGGCCTCCCCCGATTGGTACCCATTGATGGAGTGCCGCCCTCCCCCCCCCCCCCATTGGCACCCATTGATGTGGGCCTCCCCAAATTGGCACCCATTGGTGGGGTGCCGCTCCCCCCTTTGGCGCCCAAAGATGGGGTGCCGCTCCCCATCCCCCCCATCCTTTGGCAGGATGAGTCACTCCTCCTGACCTCAGGAGCTATGTAATTTATTTACTCCAACGGACCACCAAGCTTGAGACTCCCCCTGATGTTCGGGGTGTTTTCACTCTCACTGACCCCAGTCTGCCCCCCCCCCCCCCACCCTGAAGTGTGAGGGACAGAAAACCGTTTAGAAAGCCTGGAGACCCCCCTGGTCTAAACGGATGACCTGTAAGAGACTTTTAAAGCGCCACCTATGGAAAATATCGGGTACTGAGTATGTTGCCGTTTCACAGATGTACGCAGTTTTAATCCTTGACATGTTTGGTGTCTATTTACTCGGCGCAACCTCATCTTTTGTATTGGATAATTTACTGCTCCTTAAAATGAACTTTGGTGTATTTTTGTAACTGAAATGCTGTACGTGTTAAACCGTTTATAATAGCGGTGATAGAGTTAATGATAGCCCAGGCACCATGTCAGATTTTGGTGGCAGAGAAGTGAGACTCTCCACCAGACACAAAAGATGCCAAAAAATTGAATTAGACTGAAGCAGAGTAATATATGAAGATGAAGTCCGAGTTTCCCCGCCCCTCCCCCCACACAGCTCAGTCCGTTTCTCATGTCTGTTGGCGCTGAGATTAGATCTGCGATGATCTGGATAAACTTTCCCTCTTGCAAGACGAGCCGTTACGCCATGTGACTGTTGGGGTCATGTGACTCCGTGGCTCACGAGATACAGAGATGACAGACACATCCTGTCTCTGGCCGCTGTGCTCAGGCTTTTCTCTGATATGGATCTGCTTTGTGGGGGGGGGTGACTCGAATTTGGAATTGGCTTCCTTAAAGAGGACCTGTGCTTTGTCCACATGGGGCGAGGTGACCGGTTCACTTTACTGAACCAACCTCCCCAGCAGGGAATACTCACCTTCCAAGGGCCCTCCCGGCACTCCTACTTGCTATGCCAATTACAGTGCCTTGGAAAAAGTATTCATACCCCTTGACATTTTCCACATTTTGTCATTTTACAACTAAAAACGTAAATGTATTTTATTGGGATTTTATGTGATAGACCAACACAAAGTGGCACATAATTGTGAAGTGGAAGGAAAATGATAAATGGTTTTCAACATTTTTTTTTTTTACAAATAAATATGTGAAAAGTGTGTGTGTGTGGGGGGGGTATTTGTATTCAGCCCTCTTTACTCTGATACCCCTAACTAAAATCTAGTGGAACCAAGTGCCTTCAGAAGTCGCCTAATTAGTAGGGACAGGGAAGCTGGTCAGAGTTGATGGGAAGATGAATGGAGCCAAATACAGGACAATCTTAGAAGAAAACCTGTTAGTGTCTGCAAAAGACTTGAGACTGGGGCGGAGGTTCACCTTCCAGCAGGACAACGACCCGAAACATACAACCAGAGCTACAATGGAATGGTTTAGATCAAAGCATATTCATGTGTTAGAATGGCCCAGTCACAGTCCAGACCTAAATCCAATAGAGAATCTGTGGCAAGACTTGAAAATTGCTGTTCACAGACGCTCTCCATCCAATCTGACAGAGCTTGAGATATTTTACAAAGAAGAATGGGCAAAAATGTCCCTCTCTAGATGTGCAAAGCTGGTAGAGACATCCCCAAAAAGACTTGCAGCTGTAATTGCAGAGAAAGGGGGTTCTACAAAGTATTGACTCCGGGGGGCGCCATACAAATGTACCCCCCACACTTTTCACATATTTACTTGTAAAAAATGTTGAAAACCATTTATCATTTTCCTTCCACTTGACAATTATGTGCCACGTTGTGTTGGTCTATCACATAAAATCCCAATAAAATACATTTACGTTTTCGGTTGTAACATGACAAAATGTGGAAAATCGAGGGGTATGAATACTTTATCAAGGCACTGTATAAGGGGTTCCACAATCCTTGTGCGGAGTTCCCGGGTACCAAGGAACAGGAAGGTGGATTATGGTCGAGAGATCGCCCTGTTGGAGATCATATAAGAAAAAAAAAGTGTTAACTCCGCCCACAAGGCTCCACCTCTAATCTAAAATCTCTGACCTATCTATACTTACAGCTAAGAATGTTTATATAAAGCTGATCACACCTAAAATATTTATAAAGTCCCCATGAATGAATTTCAGGCTGCGGGATTGTGGGCAATGGTATAGTGCTGTACGATGATCATCTGTTTTGTCTCCGCAGACGCAGAGCATGGAGAATGATGAACTTTCGACAGAGGATGGGATGGATTGGAGTCGGCCTCTACCTCCTCGCCAGCGCTGCCGCCTTCTACTATGTCTTTGAGATCAACGACACGTACAACAGGCTGGCCCTGGAGCACGTCCAGGTGAAGCCGCAGCACCCGGAGGGCGGCGAGGCCTCGTGGACGCACTCCCTTAAGGCGCGGCTCCTCTCTCTGCCCTTCTGGCTCTGGGCCGCCCTCTTCCTGCTGCCCTACTTCCAGGTGTTCCTCTTCCTTTATTCCTGCACCAGGGCCGACCCCCGCACCGTGGGCTACTGTATAATTCCCATATGCCTGGCCGTGCTCTGCAATCGTCACCAGTCCTTCACCAAAGCCTCCAATCGGATTAGTAAACTTCAGCTGATTGACACTTAGACCTGCACCCCCTGCCTGCACCCACGGATAGAGGAAATCTACAAATCCGGGAGAGGGGTGGGCCAAAGGACCTATTTTAATCTTATATTTTTTTTTTTTTTTTTTAAGGTTCACAGGGAATCTTTTTTTGCACTCTTACCTGCACATTGCTACCCTCCTTGGTGACCCAGGCCCTCCTTGGTGACCCCCCGCCCTCCTTAGTGCACCTGACCCAGGCGGCGGCCTTCCCTTGGTGACCCTGGCCCAGGCGGCGGCCCTCCCCTGGTGACCCTGGCCCAGGCGGCGGCCCTCCCCTGGTGACCCTGGCCCAGGCGGCGGCCCTCCCCTGGTGACCCTGGCCCAGGCGGCGGCCCTCCCCTGGTGTCCCTGGCCCAGGCGGCGGCCCTCCCCTGGTGTCCCTGGCCCAGGCGGCGGCCCTCCCCTGGTGTCCCTGGCCCAGGCGGCGGCCCTCCCCTGGTGTCCCTGGCCCAGGCGGCGGCCCTCCCCTGGTGTCCCTGGCCCAGGCGGCGGCCCTCCCAGGGTGCCCTCGGCACTGCGATGCTCCCGGGGGACCCTCGCCTCGCAGATGAGCAATGACACTTTATAATGTAGAACAGGGGAAGGCAACCTGGGGCCCTCCAGCTGTTGTGGAACTACATTTCCCATGAGGCATTGCAAGGCTGGCAGTTACTCCCAGAGGCATGATGGGACTTAGAGTTTTGCAACAGCTGGAAGGCCCCAGGTTGCCTACCCCTGATGTAGAACATCCAGGGACTGATTTTCATTGCTGCAAACTGTTCACTCGCACCTGGCACCCTAAGTGACCCCCGTTTGTCAGAATCACTGTTTTTACATGGGACATGTCCTGATTTCCCTGGTCTGAATCTTCTGATAATGTGTGAACAAAAAACTTCTTATATGAATATTTCTACTGATGATGGCACAAAAAAAAAATCTGAGCTGCGACTAACCTGCAGGGAGAAAGCCACCCTCTTCGCCTCCTATAGGCACCGCGTCCCACTGTGCCTAACTGTACACCCGGCCCCGATGACAGCCCTTCAAGCCGGTCCATCACCTACGTTTGTCCTTCTATGAGATCTCCGACGCAGTTCGTTTTCTACGCAGAAATGTCAAAAATCTTTTCTTCTACTGTAAACTCGTTTTGTACCTTGTTAGTTGTCTCCTTTTTTTTTTTTTTTTTTTTTTTTTTTTTTTTCTATGCGACCCTCGCCTCCTGCCTGTTTTATGTAAAATGGCGACTTCACTGTAAAGAAATGTTCTTTAAAAAAAAAAAAAATGGACGGGAATCAAATCTTTGGCCGTGTTTTGTCAGTAAATATTTAAAGTGTGAGTGAAGCCTAAACCTTCCCCTCCCCCATACTTTTGAAAAACCGGCAGCATTCATGAAAGTCGTGTAGCCGGATCAGATGGTGACTTCGCCTTCATAGCGTAAGAAGTCAGAAATCCCATGGCTCCGCCCACATAAATGCTGTAAAGCTGAACCAACACTTTAAATAGTGTGGCGCCCACGGAAGATCTGCTGCAGGCGCAGGTTTTTTTTTAATATAACCATAACCATGGACGTCATTGCGTCACCTGACACTCCCGTTCTTAAAGCCATGGCAAGCTATGAAAAAAAACAAACAAACTGCTAGTTCACATAAGGCATGGGTGCTCAATCTGTGGCCCTCCAGCTGTTGTAGAACTACAAGTCCCATGAGGCATTGCAAGATGCTGACAGTTACAAGCATAACTCCCAAAGGCAGAGGCATGATGGGGCTTGTAGTTCTGCAACAGCTGGACAGCCACAGGTACTACAGTGCGAGGGCCGTGTTTACACGCAGGGGGTATGCGCAGGCGTTTCTTCCGTCCCCATGCAGGGAGTGTCAGTTGGGACTCAGCAGCTGCATGGACACAGCCTCTGCTCCCCGAATTGACATCCGTGCGTGTGCACGGCCTCCAAAAAAAAGCCCACAAGCAAACTAAACTGGAGCCTTTCCCCTGTAGTGCCCCCTAGTGGCAGAAGTGCATATTTCAATCGTTTGAGCACTGTGTTGAGAAATAGTGTTACTTGAATTGTATTCCAGGATTTGCTGGTCTTCAGCTGAGACAAGAATAATTTAAGACTTACAGAAAGCCTCAGAAATATTTAATTACCACTTGCCAACCAGTCACGTACCTGGTACATCATTGGTCTACAAGTGGTTGTACTGGGGTGATGCCTGCAGCCGCAGGTTAATAGATTGGTTTGGCAAAAATGGCAGCCGCAGTCATCACCCCCGTACCATTTTTTTTTTTTTTTTTAGAGTCTGTGGTCGGCTCCCTTGTAATAGCAATCGGAGCGGCTAACTTGTCCATTTGCTATTACAAGCAGCGGGAGGGGACATTCCTCACGCCCCCTTTGACGGCTTTCTCGGACCCTCCTGCTGGCATGTCCGGGATCGGGTCTCCACTTTGATAACCCAGAAGCAATGACATGACATCACTTCCAGTTTACCTGGATGTCATCTGCGCCATTTTTAAAAAATCAAAAATATTTAAAAACCACAAATCTTGGTGTTTTTGAATGCTTTTAAGTGCAGAGGAGTGATTTGGGGTCTTATTGATCCCTCCATAAAGAGAACCTGTCACCTGCCTACTGCTGTCACAAGGGGAAAAAAAAAAGAGTTAAAGCAACAGTGTAAAAATAAAATAAATTTGTGATAAAAAAAAAAAAAAAAAATTAAAGTGCACCCGCCACCGTACCCCTCCCCCTCTTGAATGCATGTGTCGGTCCCACACGTCACCGCGAATGGCAATCGTGGGCAGTAATTCTAGCATTAAGACTCCTGTAAATCTAAAGTGGTAATGTGTAAAGGCTTTTAAAGTGTCGCCTATGCATAGTAAAATTAACATAACTTTAAGCGATTTTAAAGCGTGACATGGTGGGTATTTAAAACATAATTTAGCAGTGCTTTACCGTCATTTTAGCGGTGCTTTTCAGCTGCTAGCGGTGCGCTTTTAACCCCTGCCAGTGGCTGAAAAAGGGTTAAGAGCGCCGCTGCAGAAGCGCTTTTCAGGCACTTCGGCACCGCTGGCCATTGATTTCAAAGGCGGGCGTTTTAGGAGCGGTGTAATCGCCCCTCCCGCAACGCCCCCAAAGATGCTGCTTGCAGGATTTTTTTCCCCCATCCTGCAAGGCTTTTTTTTCCCACCCCTTGGGCTTTCCCACTGGGGTGGCAGGGGAGGCGTTTTACAGGCGCTATTTTTAGCCCTTTATCCCCTAAAAACCCGCCTCAGTGTAGAAGTAGCCTAATACTTACCCGAGTCTCATCTCGATCCAGCAATGCGCAGGACTGCCTCGGCCATCCAGGACTCTCCCTCCTGACTGGCTGAGACAAAGCAACGGGCACTAGACAGGAGAGAGGGGCCAGGAGTACAGAAGAGGGACCCGAGGAGAGGAGGATTGTGGCTGTTCTGTGCAAAACCAACTGTATAGAGGAGGAAATTTAATTTTCTATTTTTAAAGAAAAAAAACACAACACTTTAGTTAGTTTTTTAGACGTGCAAAAAAATTTTTTTTCATTATCAAAATTCGTTATTTCGAATAAATTTGGAAATTCGAAATTTCAAAATCCAAAATACTAATTACCAACTATTAAATTACAGGTATTGGAATTTGCTTTCAAATTTGACTGTTAGTGAAAGTAACGAATTAATAATAAAAAGCTTTTATTAATTAGTTACGTTCCATTCGTTTAGATGCAGAATTCGTTATTTTGGATAATTTATAACTTCGTATTCGTTACGTTCACCAACAGCCAAATTTGAAAGCAAATTCCAATACCTACAATTTAATAGTTCTTATTAGTTCGTCGTTATTTCAGATTTTTGGGTTTTCTAATTCTCGTTCTTTTTAATTTTCTAATTTTCGTTCTTAATTTTTAATTTCAGAATTTTGTCGAAAAATGAATTGCACGAGTCTAATTGTTATAGTTTTGATAATATACCCATGACTCTGTATTCGTTGTAAAAGGACATATTCCATAATGTTTCCAGAAAAAAAAAAAAATGGCTTTGGGGGGAAAAAAAAATATATTATTTTTTTTTTTCCCCCCCAGGCCTTTCTATCTCTCCCCGCACCCACGTGGATGTCAAATTGGGTGCAGCTGTTGCATCTATTGATGTAAATGAGATTCCCTGCACAGGACACCTCCGCATCCCCATGCGCATTGACGCGGCCCTTGCATAGGTGTATGCTGTATTCTGCCCACATAAACAAGTCCTTAAATGTATGGACTTCCCCCAACAACTTGCACTGTATCTGTCAGAACTCCCTGGAAGGCACCGGTGATGTAGCCTTCCCAGGGGGCCCCAAGTGCCTCAGAAAAGGCCAGAGTAAAAGAAAAAAAAAACTTGAATTTTTACATATATGTGTTGGAAGTGTTTATTATTGCACAGGCAGAGCTGCATGGCTCTGTGATTTTTACTGATTGGGGAGGGGAGGGCGGCTTCCTTTGAATGGAATGTGGAAGGAATGGAACCCCTGTCTGGTTCTTCCTGCTATCTGAGGCTCCAATACAGAGATTTGCCCTTTCACCTGACAGGAAGAGAAGGACAATCTGCAACAGGGACACGGGGGGGGAACCTGACGGGTGTTCTAGTCTTCCTTTTAGTCCTGTTCACACCAGAGCGGCTTTGAAATCACATGATTTCAAAGCTGCCGATCAGTGCAATTTCATTTCTTCTTAAGCAGGGTATGGCCTTATGGTGTTACTAAATCCCCATATTTCCTTATTATATTTAACCATGAAACTGACGGAGACAGAAAATGCAGTAAAAAAAAAAATCACACCGTTTAATAAAATGGTACAAATGGTAAACGTAGTTAAAACATAGCCAGGGTTTGGTAGCTTAAGCGCATAGGCAGAACAAGCCAGGAAATCGGGAAGCCAGACATCAGCGTAGTCAGAGGCAGCAGACAGGATCAGGAACCAGATAGGACGTCAGCCAGGCAAGTCTTCAATGGGAACACAGCGGAGAGTCTCTAGATATGTTGACCAAGGCGAAGGCAGTTGATGACATGAACCAGGCAGTTAAAATAGCCAGAAGGGCCTGGCTGTGGGCTTTGACTGAGGAGCAGGAGATGATCAACAGGTGAGCCACTGTGGAACGATGAGTACTGGCAATTAACCGACAACTGAGCACAGAGAAGGAAGGGCTGAGAGCCCTGCCAGGTTCGACCTGTCATGCAAACTGTCAAATCGCATTGGTGTGAACCAGGGCCTAGGCCTAATTCGGACTATTGCGGATGCGGGAATCACACCTGTTCCCACACCCTCGACTACCTGCAGCCAAAACGCTCGTCTGTCATTCTCAATTGCAGCCCCATTGCGTCTAAAAACACAGTGCGTTTGTGCGCTGGATAAGCGCATGGTACAAAAGCACCATGGGATTTCCCGGCTGCTGCATTTTCAAAATGGTCCAGGAACCTTTCTCCTGCATGAAATGCAGCCCGCAGACCCACAGTAGTGTGAACCAGACTTTGTCTATGTTGCTGTTGGAACGTTTCTCCACTTCCTGTCTGATCATATATCTGCAGGACAGGAAGTGAGGGAAATGTTGTAAAAAGCAGACAGATTCTAAACCCTTCTCCGTTCCAGTGTCCCCACTTGTGTGATTCGTTCTCTCTCATTATGTCCTGATGACGACCGTTACAGAGACAGAAAGTAACAGAAAATGCAAAATGTTAGTTGTCACCATAACAGGATTAGAGGTGAAATCATCCAATGGGGACACAGAAATTAAAAAAAAAAAAAAATCTCTCTTCCAATATTAACCCTGCAATATACTTTGGGGTCTCAGGGAAGCTCTGGTTCATATGGAGTCATGAAATGGGGATTATTGGGCTCATTGCCGAGTAAACATTCTTTTAGGGTTTTTAGCGCCTGTCACTAAAAAAAAAAAGGTTACTTTACAGTCCTGTTCACACGTATTTTGTAAAAAAAAATTATCCCCATGTTGCTTTCTTGGTGCTTCAAGGTGTCTCCAAAGCCTCTATAGCAGTTTATTACAACGCTCACCAACTGCACCTGAAGCTATTGAGAGGCTTTTATTCAGCTTTGCTTTGTTTTGGAGGGATTGCAGGTATGAGATATCCCAGGATGCCGTGGGAAACCAACAAGCGAACCAGAAAGATGTCATCAGTCACTTCTGGTACATGTGTATATATTCTGGGGGTGTCTTGTGCAGACGTCAGATCTAGTGTGTAGTGTGGAGCAGCAGGAAGGGGAGCGGGGTCGGACTGAAGCGGAGCAACTAGAAGACGGCACACGTGGTGTGCAACATGGGAACGCTATAGTGGAAAGTGAGCGGGGACGGGAGAGAGAGGACTGAGCAGCAGAGGATCAGCAGAGCTGGGGGAGCGGAGCAGGAAAAACTAGCAATGCCACACATGGTATGAAAAGTGGGCATAATATAGCAGGAGGTGAGCGTGGACCAGAGAGAGTGGAGGATCAGCATGCCAGAGGGATCAGCAGAGCTGGGGGCTACTACTGAGTTGGGAATCCGCAAAGCTGGGGGTACTACTGAGTGGGCCATCGGCAGACCTGGGGGTACTACTGAGCAGAGGATCTGCCTAACAGGAGTACTAATATGCTAGGGATCTGTTGAATGGGGGTACTAATGAGATGGGGATCTGCTGAACAAAGATACTAATAAGCTGGGGGTCTGCTGAATGGGGATATTAATAAGCTGGTGATCTGCTGAACGGGGGTACTAATGAGCTGGGGATCCCTGACAACCCTTCTTTTCAGAGAGGCCTATCCTGCCCCAAACTAACAACTGTACTGTCTGCCCTAACGTTGTAAAGGGCCGCGCAAATTGTTGGCGCAATATAAATCCTGTATAATAATAATGCCTGCAGCTGCAGGGATCACCCCGGTATAGTTTTTTTAGAGCTGGTGGTTGGCTCTCTTTAAACCACCTCCCACTTGGCACCTAATGGCAAAGAACTCTCTGAGGATCTGAAAAAAATAAATTGTTGCTCTACATAAAGATGAACTAGGCTATAAGAAGATGCCAAGACCCTGAAACTGAGCCGCAGCACGGTGACTAAGACCATACAGCGGTTCAACAGGACAGGTTCCACCGCTGAGTGTACGTGCTCAGCGTCATAGCCAGAGGTTGTCTTTGGGAAATAGACGTATGAGTGCTGCCAGCATTTCTGCAGAGGTTGAAGGGGGGGGGGGGGTCAGCCTGTCAATGCTCAGTAGGGATGAGCTCAGGCGTGTTCGCAACCCACTCGTGCAGAGCCCGCAAGGAAGTCGGATCGGGAAAATGTCTCACTGCCTGTGATTAGCGCTGTGCAGTACCTCCTTTCTGGCGGGCTCTGCACGTGCGGGTTGCGAACACGCCTGAGCTCATCCTTAGTGCTCAGACCATACGCCGCACATTGTATCAAATTGGTCTGCATGGCTGTCGTCCCAGAAGGAAGCCTCTTCTAAAGATGATGCACAAGAAAGCCCGCAGTTTGCTGAAGACAAGCAGACTAAGGACATGGATTACTGGAACCATGTCCTGTGGTCTGATGAGACCAAGATAAACTTATTTGGTTCAGATGGTGTCAGGCGTGTGTGGAGGCAACCAGGTGAGGAGTACAAAGACAAGTGTGTCTTGTCTACAGTCAAGCATGGTGGTGGGAGTGTCATGGTCTGGGGCTGCATGAGTGCTGCCGGTACTGGGGAGCTACAGATCATTGAGGGAACCATGAATGCCAACATGTACTGTGACATACTGAAGCAGAGCATGATCCCCTCCCTTCAGAGACTGGGCCGCAGGGCAGTATTCCAACATAATGACCCCAAACACACCTCCAAGATGACCACTGCCTTGCTAAAGAAGTTGAGGGTAAAGGTGATGGCCTGGCCAAGCATTTCTCCAGACCTAAACCCTATTGAGCATCTGTGGGGCATCCTCAAATGGAAGGTGGAGGAGCGCAAGGTCTCTAACATCCACCAGCTCTGTGATGTCATCATGGAGGAGTGGAAGAGGACTCCAGTGACAACCTGTGAAGCTCTGGTGACCTCCATGCCCAAGAGGTTTAAGGCAGTGCTGGAAAATAATGATGGCCACACAAAATATTGACACTTTGGGCCCAATTTGGACATTTTCACTTAGGGGTGTACTCACTTTTGTTGCCAGCGGTTTAGACATTAATGGCTGTGTGTTGAGTTATTTTGAGGGGACAGCAAATTTACACTGTTATACAAGCTGTACACTCACTACTTTACATTGTAGCAAAGTGTCATTTCTTCAGTGTTGCCACATGAAAAGAGCAAAATATTTACAAAAATGTGAGGGGTGTACTCACTTTTGTGAGATACTGTATATATAAAAAGGAAGAGAGCACCACAAATCAAGGATGAGTCCAGTATTGGTCACAAAGGCAGGTCCAAAAGTATGTCCACCGCGTTCTGGGTGCTCACAAACCATTCTTTACGAGGGCTTGTAGGCTGGCAATATTTGAAGAGAATATTGGACAGGGAGTTGTGGGAAAGCGGATTAGGCCTCGATCTCAAGAGGCGATTTATTCCATGTCCTATGCAAGGCCGTGTTTTAGTGGCACGGGGATGCAGGCAACACCTGTGCATCCCCGTTCTGGTAAAAATGGCCCTGCATGGGAATAAATTGCCCCATGTGATCAAGGCCTAATACTCTTTCCCACAACTCCCTTTCCAATATTCTCCTTAATAATTGCCAGCTTCTAAGCCCTGATAAAGGATGATCTGTGTACACTCAAAACGCATTGGGTTACTTTTTGACCTCCCTTTGTGACCAATACTGGACTCATCATTGACATGGAATAAATCACCCTCTGTGAACAGGGCCTTATCCGATCAGGCTGCCAGACAGGCATTCCAGTATTATGTTTAATAAGTTCCGGCATATAAGCTGTGAGGGACTTGTGAGCCCCCGAAACGCGTCGGATATACCTTCTGATCAGGGCCGGGACAAAATCGCCTACAGCCCAGGGCAAACATAACAAACTGCAACCCCCCCCAAGGTGTATGAGCATTTGGTGTCAACAAAAAATAGGATTTTTTCGTCATACTTACCTGTAAAATCCTTTTCTTTGCGTACATCATGGGACACAGAGTCAGGTTGATATTCATTACCTGCTGGTTTGTACTCCATCTCCAGGTGAATAGACACTGGTAGACCAAAGGTCTTTAGACAGGAAGTGATCCCCTATATAACCCCTCCCATACAGGAAGTACTTCAGTTTTGTAGCAAGCACTGAATCCTCAAAAAAGAGGGGAGGGATCTCTGTGTCCCATGATGTACTCAAAGAAAAGAATTTTACACGTAAGTATGACGAAAAAAAATCCTATTTTCTTTTTCATACATTATGGGACACAGAGTCGGGCTAATATTATTACCTGCTGGGACATACCAGAGCAATAACCTTGAGGGGAGGGAGACACCCTGCCAAATGATAGCCATCAGACCTTATACGGAAGCCCGTAGTACACTGCCGCCGAAAGCCGAATCCTCGGCTGCTCAAACATCCACTTGATAAAATTTTGTGAACGTATGCACTGAAGACCAGGTAGCAGCCTTACAAATCTGAGCCACAGATACCTGATGGCGAAAAGCCCAGGAGGTTCCTACACCCCTGGCAGAATGAGCTCTCACCCTAAAGAGAGAAGCTTTATGTTTCAGACCGTAGGCCTGAATGATCAATTGACAAACCTAATTGGCAATGGAAGCCAATTAAGTTTGGCTAAACGAAAAAGGAGTCTGATCCTCAGATCTCTGCAGATCTAGACAAATAAACCTTGACTGCCCGGACAACGTCCAATGAATGCAGCCGTCTCTCTTCCGCCGAGCGAGGCTGAGAGGAAAAAAAAAAGGCGGCAAAATAATGTCTTGATTTAAATGAAAGGCCGACACCACTTTTGGCAAAAAGGATGGAACAGGTCGTAACACAACCCTGTCGTGGTGAAGGATCAAGTACGGTTTCCTGCATGAAAGGGCCGCCAACTCCCTTTTAGCCGAGGTGATGATGGCCATCAAGAAGGCCAGCTTGCGTGACAGCAAGTCTAATGGAATTTCCTTTATTGGTTCAAATGGTTGTTTCTTTAACACAGACAGCACCAAGTTCAAGTCCCAGGGACACATAGGTGACCTAATGGGGGGGGGAAGCAAAAGAGTGACCCTCTGCATAAAGTTTTGGACTAACGAATGGGATGCTAAAGGCCTTTGGAAGAATACTGACAAGGCCGAAATCTGACCTCTGATTGTACTCAAAGCGAATCTGATTTCCACGGTCGACTGTAGAAAAGAGAGAATTCTCCCAATCACGTATTTCTGAGGATGACATTTTCTGGCTTCACATCAAGCAATATAAGTCTTCCAGACCTTATGATAAATCTTCCTAGTGACAGCATGTTTAGGGTCCACTCCCTTGGACCTGTACAGCACCCTGCAGAAATGCCTTAGCAATGTGGTGTCCAGGATTTCCGCTATGCAGGGTCCAACATCCCGGAGGCCGCATTACAGGCAAAACCTCTCAGGATCTTGAGTCTTCTTTGTGAGGCTCGGGTACCAATTATCAAAGTATATCAAGCCTGTGTCAAATGGATCCGATCGGTCAATCCCTTGATTCATTTAAGAACCATTTGTGGGACTGGAGCTCAGAGAACTCAAACCGTGCCATCCACCTCGCAGACACTGGTAAAAAACTGAAGTACTTCCTGTATGGGAGGGAGGGGTTATATAGGGGATTACTTTGGTCTACCAGTGTCCCATGACGTATGGAAAAGAAATCCCCCCCCCAAAAAAAATTAAAAAATCTAGCACTAATCTGAAAGATTACCCCCTACAATTCCCCCTCCTGCCAGTACAAATCTGCCCCCCTGCTGAAATTTCACCCTCCTAGCACAAATCTTTGCAACCTCCCCCACCCCATACTCCCTCCCAGCTCAAATCCTCTCCCTCCCCCCAAAAAAAAAAAAAAAAAAAAATCACCCCTTCTAGCACAAATCCTCTACCCCTCAAATTTCCCCTCTTAGTAAAAAACCTCTCCCTCTTGCACAGATGCTCTCCAAAATTCCCCTCCTAGCACAAATTCTTTACCACTCAAATTTCCCCTCTGAGCACAAATCCTCTCACCCCACTCCAAACCCCCACCCGCTCCCAGTACAAATCCTTCCCCCTTGCACAAATCCCTCTCTCCAAATTTCCCCTCCAAGCACAAATACCCCCCAATCAACTCTACCAACACTAATTCCCCCTCCCAAAGCAAGTTTTCTGGCGGCACCCCCCCCCCCCCCTTCACTCACATGAAACCACAGTGCCCAGGACAGTTGCCCCCGCCCCTCCCAGCCCTGCTACTGACCATTAAACTTTTCCTAGACATATTCTTGATTGCTGGAGCGCTCACCATTTCATATACAATGGAACCTTGGTTTACAAGTAACGCGGTTAACAAGCGTTTTGAAAGACGGGCAACTTTTTTTTTTTTGTTTGAATTCTGACTCGGTTTACTAGTGTTGTCTCGCAAAACGAGCAGAATTCAAGCAAATGGGAGGTGTAGTACCGCATTTGGCCAGAGGTGCGGGGGCGCCAGGGACACTCGGAGCCGTTCGGAATGACTCGGAAATACTCTGTTCCCGAGCCTTTCCGAGTTCAGCCGAGCTGTCCTCAAGTATTTCCGAGGTTCTCCGGCGCCCCCCCCCACCTCTGGCCACATGCGGTATTGCATGTAATAGAAGTCAATGCAGAACAAATTATCTTAGTTTCCATTGACTTCTATGGGGAAACTCGCTTTGATATGCAAGTGCTTTGGATTACAAGCATTCTCCTGGAATGGATTATACTCGTAATCCAAGGTTCCACTGTATGTGTGTGTGTGTGTGTATATATATATATATGTGTATGTGTATATATACGCACACACACTCTCCAGACTACTCCGGGGATCCCCCAGGAATGCCCCAGTTGACAGAAAGCTATTTTCAAAAACTTAGCGTTCGCCTTCATATACAGATCTGTGTCCAACGTCTGACCGACATCCTCATCATCTCTGTATTCTGATGGGAGATCTTCCCACTTGTTCAGCTCTACAGTCGGGATCATCATAAGGAACCGCACACTCCATAACTCATCTCTCTTTTATATAAAGTTTATTAATTTTGCGATCTCGCAATATAAAATTTACCCGAAAAGTGGATTTCTGTTCAACACAACAAAGATACAAAGTGACAGCCTAGAACAGGTGAACGTCAGCGGCTGCAATTATTATAACCGGTGAATGGCTGATTGGTTGCCATAGATCTGCCAACACACTTATCTACCAAGTCATTGACCTGAGACTTCTGTGACAGCTTCCATCAGATCCCAGTCACACAGGTATCTGTTAAAGTGGCTGCAAACCTCAGACTTGAAATATGAACAAAGCATATCCCTCTATAGTGTGTACTTGTCTCAGTCCAGAGTACTGAGTGTCATGTCTGTCTGCTGCCTCCTTCCTCTGCTATCAGCATGAGTCACTTCTGACACGAAGAGAAAAAAAAAAAAAGATGACGGGGAAGGGAGCTCCAGCACACAGCCTGTGATTGACAGCCTCAGCTTTGTACCTGTGTGCTGTGTAAAAGGGGGTGTGTCTTTTTTTTTCTCCAATCAGCTCAGTGTAACTTCAACTCTCAGCCCCCCCCTTTTTTTTCTGACAGCTCAGACAAGCTTTATAAAATTCTGAACTTTGAAGAGAAGACTGCAGATAAAGAGGTACAACTTATGTAGGGGGATTTGTTTCATCTCTGTATTCACCTGAGGCCAGTCACTTCGCTGGAAGGGTTTACAATCACTTTAAGACCCCCATACACACCATTAGATTTTCTGCAGATATTTGTCTTCAGATTTACCAAAACCATGTAGTGCAAGGGCCTGCCTGATTGCATACAAATTGAAACTCTTAGACCCCCCCCCCTCCATACACACTATTAGATTTTCTGCACATTTTTGTCTTCAGATTTACCAAAACCATATAATATGAGGTCAAACCTTAAGAGCTTCAATTTGTATGCTACCAGGCAGGGCCTTCCACTACATGATCTTGGTAAATCTGAAGACAAAAATCTGCAGAAAATCTAATAGTGTGTATGGGGGGCGGGGAGGGATCTAAGCCCATTAAAAGCTGGTGGCACTTCTCAGTAATTCTGTGGAAGCTGGTCATGGCCGACTTGTTTTTAAAGGTGCGATCTCCAGGGAGTCATCCTTTGGCCAGGGCTTCAATATCCAACAAAGTCACTGGCCTGGGACAAGTATGCATCCAGTGAAGTCTGAAACGACTCCTATTCTCTACGCATGTTCCAGGTCAGCGACTTCCTAGGAAGAGATAAACCAGGAGCAGCCCCAGGCTTGGCACCTCTACAAACAAGGTCAGCGGCGGCAGCTCACGTATCGGTTATCAGTCCTGAACAGATCCATAATCTCCTGCAGCCATCTGCCTCCCGATCGATGTCCGGTGCTGCACAGGAAGTCCCATACCCATCGTCCCCCCTGTGGATGAGATTCTGGGAGTCGCTAAGTCTTTTTCCTTTTTGTAGGAGGAGCACTGAGGTGAACCCCGTTGTTTCTGACGTCCTCTTCATCGCTATCGTCCTCTTCATCGCTATCGTCCTCTTCATCGCTATCGTCCTCCTCCGCTTCTTCTACACCTTTAAATAAAATCAGAATATTGGATAAAGAGGAACTAGAGCTGCACGATTCCGGCCAAAATGAGAATCACAATTTTTTTGTCTTATAATAAAAAGATCACGATTGTCGCAACGTAAAATCTTTCACACTATACAAAAAAAAAAAAAAATTGGGCTAACTTTACTGGTTAGTTTTTTTTTTTTTTTTTTTTTAATTGCATCTGAAAGACCGCTGCGCAAATACAGTGTGACATAAAATATTGTAAATATATACCACCATTTTATTCTCTAGGGTCGCTACTTATATATATATATAATGTTAGGGGGTTGTAAGTAATTTTCTAGCAAAAAAAAAAAAAAAAGATTTTAACTTGAAACCAACAAATGTTAGAAAAAGGTTTAGTATTTAACCACTTCAATACCGGGCACTTAGACACCTTCCCGCCCAGACCAATTTTCAGCTTTCAGCGCTGTCGCAATTTGAATGACAATTGCGCGGTCATGCTACACTGTACCCAAACACATTTTTTATCATTTTGTTCCCACAAATAGAGCTTTCTTTTGGTGGTATTTGATCACCTCTGCGGTTTTAATTTTTTGCGCAACAAATAAAAAAAGACCTAAAATTTTGAAAAAAAAAACAAGTTTTTCTTTGTTTCTGTTAAAATTTTTTGTAAATAAGTTTTCTTCTTCAATGATGGACACTGATATGGCTGCACTGACGGGCACTGATACGGTGGCACTGATGGGCACCGATGAGGTGGCACTGGTATGCGGCACTGATGGGCACTCCTAGGTGGCATTGATTGGTACATATGGGTGGCACTGATGGGTACTTATGGGTGGCACTGATGTGTGGCACTGATGGGCACTGATAGGTGGGCACTGATGGGTGGCACTGATAAAACATTGGGGGCATTGCTGGGCAAATCTGGGACATAATGGTGCCAATCAGTGCCCATTTGTGGGCACTGATTGGGCACATGTGGATGGCCATGGGGTACATACTTGGCCATCCACATGTTGCCCCCTTCCCTGGTGGTCCTAGTGGCGATCCCTGGTGGTCCAGTGTGGTGATCTGAGGAGGCTCTTTACCGAGATCTGTGTAGCGGTGTGTCAGACTGACACACCGCTCCACCGATCGCTGCGATGCGCACCCCCAGGGGCGCGCGGCGGCATGTTATCCTGCTGGACGTCATATGACGTCCAGTCAGGATAACAGAACCACTTCCCGGATGTCAATCTGCTATAGGGCGGGCGGGAAGTGGTTAAACTTTCCTCATTTACACAATGAAGTCTTCTCCATTGACAAATTGTTACAATGTTTATACTTAAGTTTCACTGCTAAAGAATGTTTTGATATATAAAAAATTGGGCTAACTTTACTGTTGTCTTATTTTTTAATTAAAAAAGATTAAAAAAAAATTCCCCCCCAAAAAAGTGCGCTTGTAAGACCGCAAATACGATGTGACAGAAAGTATTGCAATGCCCACCATTTTATTCTCTAAGGCAGGGATATGCAATTAGCGGACCTCCAGCTGCTGCAAAACTACAAGTCCCATCATGCCTCTGCCTCTGGGTGTCATGCTTGTGGATCTCAGAGTCTTGCTATGCTTCAAGGGACTTGTAGTTCTGCAACAGCTGGAGGTCCGCTAATTGCATATCCCTGTCCTAGGGTATCTGAAAAAAAATATATAAAATGTTTGGGGGTTCTAAGTAATTTTCTAGCAAAAAAAAAAAAAAAGATTTCATCTTGTCAACACAGAGCCTGAAAAATAGGCTCCGTCCTTAAGTGGTTAAATTATCCTCAGAACCCGTGTAATTCATATGTGTTCGGGTTTTAAAGGGATGAGGCGGTGTTTCATCAGATTCGGCGACCCGTCAGAATGTGTAACGGGAGTGACGGTCCATCGCCGCCATCTTGCTACACCCCGCACTCCTCCACAGTAAGGATACACTGAGAAGGGGGGAAAGCGGACATCTTGTTACACCCGCCGGAGTTTTGCATTTTTTCACTTATTTTTACCAGTAAAGTGAGTTTATATAGTGGAGTCCAGGACTTAGAACTCCGTCTGAATGTTTAGATGTTGAATTTTAAAAGCAGCGGCGAGCTGTGCTCATCTCACAGGTTTGCTAATCTGACAGAAGTTCACCGCTTTTAAAATTCAACATCTAACCAGTCAGACGGAGTTCTAAGTCCTGGACTCCACTATATAAACTCACTTTACTGGTAAAAATAAGTTGAACTGCTTGCCATCAAATGACGGCGGGGCGGTGCGGCTCTGGTTCTGGGACACCGTCATATGACCGCGCCCCAGAACGGGCGCTCAGCCCCGATCTCTGTAAATCTCCGCGGCTCTTTAACCATGTGATCGGCTGTGTCCAATCACAGCGGGTCACATGTAAACACGGAGATGCCGGTAATCGGCCCTCCTCTCCTCACACTGACAGAGTGCGAGGAGAGGAGAGCCAATCAGCGGCATCTCCTCACAGGGGGGCATCTTGGAATGTAATCAGGGCACTGACTGCAATATAGCATCACCAATCAGTGCCCACTAGTGGCAGCAAGTGCCACCAATCAGTGCCCATTAGCAATGCCAGTCAGTGCCGCCTATCAGTGCCCATAAGTGTGGCATATTAGTGCCTCCTCATCAGTGCCCACCAGTTCAGCCTATCAGTGCCCATCAGTGAAGGAGAAAAGTTACTTAGTTACAAAATTTACTGACAGAAAAAAAAAAAAGTAAAAAACATTTTTTATTTTTGGTCTTTTTTTTTTTGTAAAAAATAAAAAATTCCAGCAGTGATTAAATACCACCAAAGGAAAGCTCTATTTGTGTGAAGAAAATGATAAAACAATTTTGTTTTGGGTACAGTGTAGCACGACCACACAATTTTTCATTCAAAGTGAGACAGCGATGAAAGCTGGGAATTGGCCTGGGCAGGAAGGGGGTGTAAGTGCACGGTAGGCAAGTTTTTAAAATGCAAAACTCTGGCGGGTGTAACAAGATGTCCGCTTTCCCCCTTCTCAGTGTATCCTCACTGTGGAGAAGTGCGGGGGTGTAGCAAGATGGCGGCGACTAAATGTCACACATTCTGACGGGTTACCAAATCTGACGAAACACCGGCAACTCTAATGGAGGCGGCCATCTTGGTAGAGGCGGGGCAGCTTTGCCTCCCCATGTCTGAGCCTCCAGCAAGGAGAACATTGATCAGCACAGCAGTGATATCACCAAATCTGCTGGGAATAGAGAGGTCAGAGGAGGGAGCGCCATTCTTCACACTGACACCAATGATGGGGGGCGGAGGGGTAGACAGAGAGAAGAAGAGGGGTATGGAAGGGAGGGGGGAGGGTTGATAGAGAGAAGTTGAAGGGTATGTACACCCCACAATGATCTTCTCCATCTTGCTCTATTATATGTCTCATTGTAAACGTTTTTTCTTATATTTGTTCATTAAATATAAAGAATCCTGCCAAAAACATGGCGCCCCGGTCACTTCCGGTGCCGCTCTCTGATCGGCTCTGATTGGTCACACACCTGTGTCGGAGGCTCCGCCCTTCTCCTGCTCCACCAGTCGGCTCAGCTCGGCGGTCGCCTCCCCCTGTAGCCGCTCCAGTCCGCCCAGCAGCCCCCGCAGAGTCCGCTCGCAGCTCACCCGGAACGGGCGCCGCCCGCCGTCCCTGCCCGTCAGCTCCGCGCTCACCTCCATGCTTTCCACGCTTCGTGACGTCGCGTGGGTCGGAGACCGAGAAGCCATCTTTGAGCCTGGCGCGACCTCATCAGACGGGGCGCCCGATTGTGACGGAACACCGCCTCGTCACGACAGCGGCGCCGGAAGTGAGCGGCCCAGCCAACCAGCTCCGACGACTTCCGCCCGCCGGACCCGGAAGTGGCTTCTTTTCTCTTTCTATTTTGCGGGATGGCGGCAAGTGGAGAAGAGAGGCAGGGAGAGAAGAGGAGCGCCGAGGAGGAGCCGGTCCTGTCCCTGCTGGATGTCCTGGAGGAGGACGACGCCCTGCAGGATGAGGCGTGTGCTGTGCTGGCGGGGAGTGACGCCGAGAAGTGCTCCTACCCCCAGGTACCTACCTACCTCCCATATATACCCACCTACCTCCTATATATATACACCTACCTCCCTCCCTTATATACCCACCTACCCACCATAGAAGAAGTGCTCCTACCCCCAGGTACCTACCTACCTCCCATATATACCCACCTATCTCCCATATATATACCTACCTACCTCCCATATATATACCTACCTACCTCCCATATATATACCCACCTACCTCCCATATATACCCACCTATCTCCCATATATATACCCACCTACCTCCCATATACACCTACCTACCTCCCATATATACCCACCTACCTCCCTTATACACCCACCTACCCACCATATAAGTGCTCCTACCCACAGGTACCCACCTACCTCCCATATACACCCACCTACCCACCATATAAGTGCTCCTACCCACAGGTACCTACCTACCTCCCATATACACCCACCTACTATATATATATATATATATATATATATATATATATATATATATATATACACACCCCTACCTACCTCCCTTATATACCCACCATAGGAGAAGTGCTCCTACCCACAGGTACCTACCTACCTCCCATATATACCTACCTCCTATATATATACACCTACCTCCCCTATATACCCACCTACCTCATATATATATATATATATACACACACACACACACACACACCCCTACCTACCTCCCTTATATACCCACCTACCCACCATATACACCCACCTACCCACCATAGGAGAAGTGCTCCTACCCCCAGGTACCTATCTCCCATATCTACCCACCTACCTCCCTTATATATACACCCACCTACCTCCCATATATATATATACCCACCATAGGAGAAGTGCTCCCACCCCCAGGTACCTACCTCCCATATATATACCCACCTACCATAGAAGAAGTGCTCCTACCATCTGGTACCTACCTTCCTTTTATACCCACCTACCTCATGTACCCATCCTCCTCCCATATATAACCCCCAACCATAGAAGTGCTCCTACCTGCTATATATATATCTATCTACAAGGGCTGCAACTAACGTGGCCGGTTATTGTTTCGATTATTTGGTTAATAACCTTTAAAAAAAAGTGTGGTGTATAATTTAGTTAATATAAAGTTTAAAAAAAGGTAATTTATTCTTAAATATCTCTATGCAGTGGTAAATATAAATAACCAACTATATGGTTAGGGAGCAAAATATCTAATCCACTCTGAGAATAACAGACAGAAGAGATATATACTGTATATACTATTAGAGGAGAGATATACTGTATATACTATTAGAGGAGAGATATACTGTATATACTATTAGAGGAGAGATATACTGTATATACCAGGGGTCTCAAACTGGCAGCCCTCCAGCTGTTGCAAAACTACAAGTCCCATGAGGCATTGCAACACTGACAATTACAAGCATGACTCCCAAAGGCAGAGGCATGATGGGACTTGTAGTTTTGCAACAGCTGGAGGGCTGCCAGTTTGAGACCCCTGGTATATACTATTAGAGGAGATATACTGTATATACTATTAGAGGTTGAATCTGGTATTTAAAGAAAAAAAAAAAGTTAGACTGTTTTGCAGATTTTCATACAGAACTGTAATATATTTTATGCTGACCATACAAAAACAATGTCTTCCTTCAAAAAAAAATTTTAAGAACGTTCGTTTGATTTTCCAATCGTTAGTGGGGGTCAAATTGACGTTCTTTTTCCACCACAGTGACAGGAAAATTGAGAAATAATAGAAAACTTCTTGGTGAGAGGAATTCTCAGTGTTTGTGGTTTTCATTCAGAAATGACATTCATTTTAAAACTGAATGGTAAAAGCAAGAGAAAGTTTCAAACAACAACATTCCTTCATTCAGCGAATGTACAAAGATGTTTCGTCTGAATATTCTCGTCTGAGAATTGATCCGTGTGGCCAGCATAGGGCTCACTTATGCAGTTTGCTTTTGATCTGTTTCTGCAGTGATTTTTGCTGTGCGTTTTGATTTTTGCATTGCATTTTTTAATTTTTTTTTTGGCCAGTTTGTTGTT
>JBBHAA010004018.1:0-42843 GCA_037953035.1 Aquarana catesbeiana | reverse complement strand
TATACGGACAGTTGGGGTAATATACGGACAGTTGGGGTAATATACGGACAGTTGGGGTAATATACAGACAGGATGGGGGTAATATACGGACAGTTGGGGTAATATACGGACAGGATGGGGTAATATACGGACAGTTGGGGTAATATACGGACAGTTGGGGTAATATACGGACAGTTGGGGTAATATACGGACAGGTTGGGGTAATATACGACAGTTGGGGTAATATAAGGACAGTTGGGGTAATATACGGACAGTTGGGGTAATATACGGACAGTTGGGGTAATATACGGACAGGTTGGGGTAATATACGGACAGTTGGGGTAATATACGGACAGGTTGGGGTAATATACGGACAGTTGGGGTAATATACCGGACAGGTGGGGTAATATACGGACAGGTTGGGGTAATATACGGACAGGTTGGGGTAATATACGGACAGGTTGGGGTATATACGGACAGGTTGGGGTAATATACGGACAGTTGGGGTAATATACGGACAGTGGGGTAATATACGGACAGTTGGGGTAATATACGGACAGTTGGGGTAATATACAGACAGGATGGGGTAATATACGGACAGTTGGGGTAATATACGGACAGGTTGGGGTAATATACGGACAGTTGGGGTAATATACGGACAGTTGGGGTAATATACGGACAGTTGGGGTAATATACGGACAGGTTGGGGTAATATACGGACAGTTGGGGTAATATACGGACAGTTGGGGTAATATACGGACAGTTGGGGTAATATACGGACAGGATGGGGTAATATACGGACAGTTGGGGTAATATACGGACAGTTGGGGTAATATACGGACAGTTGGGGTAATATACGGACAGGATGGGGTAATATACGGACAGTTGGGGTAATATACGGACAGTTGGGGTAATATACGGACAGTTGGGGTAATATACGGACAGGTTGGGGTAATATACGGACAGTTGGGGTAATATACGGACAGGTTGGGGTAATATACAGACAGGTTGGGGTAATATACGGACAGTTGGGGTAATATACGGACAGTTGGGGTAATATACGGACAGGTTGGGGTAATATACGGACAGTTGGGGTAATATACGGACAGTTGGGGTAATATACTGACAGGATGGGGTAATATACGGACAGGTTGGGGTAATATACGGACAGTTGGGGTAATATACGGACAGGTATGGGGTAATATACGGACAGTTGGGGTAATATCAGACAGGATGGGGTAATATACGGACAGTTGGGGTAATATACAGACAGGATGGGGTAATATACGGACAGTTGGGGTAATATACGGACAGTTGGGGTAATATACGGACAGGTTGGGGTAATATACGGACAGTTGGGGTAATATACGGACAGGTTGGGGTAATATACGGACAGGTTGGGGTAATATACAGACAGGTTGGGGTAATATACGGACAGTTGGGGTAATATACGGACAGTTGGGGTAATATACGGACAGTTGGGGTAATATACGGACAGTTGGGGTAATATACGGACAGTTGGGGTAATATACGGACAGTTGGGGTAATATACGGACAGGTTGGGGTAATATACGGACAGGTTGGGGTAATATACGGACAGTTGGGGTAATATACAGACAGGTTGGGGTAATATACGGACAGTTGGGGTAATATACGGACAGGTTGGGGTAATATACGGACAGGTTGGGGTAATATACGGACAGTTGGGGTAATATACGGACAGGTTGGGGTAATATACGGACAGTTGGGGTAATATACGGACAGTTGGGGTAATATACGGACAGGATGGGGTAATATACGGACAGTTGGGGTAATATACAGGACAGGTTGGGGTAATATACGGACAGTTGGGGTAATATACAGACAGGTTGGGGTAATATACGGACAGTTGGGGTAATATACGGACAGGTTGGGGTAATATACGGACAGGTTGGGGTAATATACGGACAGTTGGGGTAATATACGGACAGGTTGGGGTAATATACGGACAGTTGGGGTAATATACGGACAGTTGGGGTAATATACAGACAGGATGGGGTAATATACGGACAGGATGGGGTAATATACGGACAGTTGGGGTAATATACGGACAGGATGGGGTAATATACGGACAGTTGGGTAATATACAGACAGGATGGGGTAATATACGGACAGGTTGGGGTAATATACAGACAGGATGGGGTAATATACGGACAGGTTGGGGTAATATACGGACAGGATGGGGTAATATACGGACAGTTGGGGTAATATACGGACAGTTGGGGTAATATACGGACAGTTGGGTAATATACGGACAGGATGGGGTAATATACGGACAGGATGGGGTAATATACGGACAGGATGGGGTAATATACGGACAGGTTGGGGTAATATACGGACAGGTTGGGGTAATATACGGACAGGATGGGGTAATATACGGACAGGTTGGGGTAATATACGGACAGGTTGGGGTAATATACGGACAGGTTGGGGTAATATACGGACAGACTGGGGTAATATACGGACAGGTTGGGGTAATATACGGACAGTTGGGGTAATATACGGACAGGATGGGGTAATATACGGACAGTTGGGGTAATATACGGACAGGATGGGGTAATATACGGACAGGTTGGGGTAATATACGGACAGTTGGGGTAATATACAGACAGGATGGGGTAATATACGGACAGTTGGGGTAATATACGGACAGGTTGGGGTAATATACGGACAGTTGGGGTAATATACGGACAGTTGGGGTAATATACAGACAGGATGGGGTAATATACGGACAGTTGGGGTAATATACGGACAGTTGGGGTAATATACGGACAGTTGGGGTAATATACAGACAGGATGGGGTAATATACGGACAGGTTGGGGTAATATACGGACAGGTTGGGGTAATATACGGACAGTTGGGGTAATATACGGACAGTTGGGGTAATATACGGACAGGATGGGGTAATATACGGACAGGATGGGGTAATATACGGACAGTTGGGGTAATATACGGACAGGTTGGGGTAATATACGGACAGTTGGGGTAATATACGGACAGGATGGGGTAATATACGGACAGTTGGGGTAATATACGGACAGGTTGGGGTAATATACGGACAGGTTGGGGTAATATACGGACAGTTGGGGTAATATACGGACAGGTTGGGGTAATATACGGACAGTTGGGGTAATATACAGACAGGATGGGGTAATATACGGACAGTTGGGGTAATATACGGACAGTTGGGGTAATATACGGACAGTTGGGGTAATATACAGACAGGATGGGGTAATATACGGACAGGATGGGGTAATATACGGACAGGTTGGGGTAATATACGGACAGACTGGGGTAATATACGGACAGGTTGGGGTAATATACGGACAGGTTGGGGTAATATACGGACAGTTGGGGTAATATACGGACAGGTTGGGGTAATATACGGACAGGTTGGGGTAATATACGGACAGGTTGGGGTAATATACGGACAGGTTGGGGTAATATACGGACAGGTTGGGGTAATATACGGACAGGTTGGGGTAATATACGGACAGACTGGGGTAATATACGGACAGGTTGGGGTAATATACGGACAGACTGGGGTAATATACGGACAGGTTGGGGTAATATACGGACAGTTGGGGTAATATACGGACAGGATGGGGTAATATACGGACAGTTGGGGTAATATACGGACAGGTTGGGGTAATATACGGACAGGTTGGGGTAATATACGGACAGGATGGGGTAATATACGGACAGGTTGGGGTAATATACGGACAGTTGGGGTAATATACAGACAGGATGGGGTAATATACGGACAGTTGGGGTAATATACGGACAGGTTGGGGTAATATACGGACAGTTGGGGTAATATACGGACAGTTGGGGTAATATACGGACAGTTGGGGTAATATACGGACAGGATGGGGTAATATACGGACAGTTGGGGTAATATACGGACAGACTGGGGTAATATACGGACAGGATGGGGTAATATACGGACAGGACTGGGGTAATATACGGACAGTTGGGGTAATATACGGACAGGATGGGGTAATATACGGACAGGATGGGGTAATATACGGACAGGATGGGGTAATATACGGACAGGATGGGGTAATATACGGACAGGATGGGGTAATATACGGACAGTTGGGGTAATATACAGACAGGATGGGGTAATATACGGACAGTTGGGGTAATATACAGACAGGATGGGGTAATATACGGACAGGTTGGGGTAATATACGGACAGGATGGGGTAATATACGGACAGGTTGGGGTAATATACGGACAGTTGGGGTAATATACGGACAGTTGGGGTAATATACGGACAGTTGGGGTAATATACGGACAGTTGGGGTAATATACAGACAGGATGGGGTAATATACGGACAGTTGGGGTAATATACGGACAGTTGGGGTAATATACAGACAGGATGGGGTAATATACGGACAGGTTGGGGTAATATACGGACAGGTTGGGGTAATATACGGACAGTTGGGGTAATATACGGACAGTTGGGGTAATATACGGACAGGATGGGGTAATATACGGACAGGATGGGGTAATATACGGACAGTTGGGGTAATATACGGACAGGTTGGGGTAATATACGGACAGTTGGGGTAATATACGGACAGTTGGGGTAATATACGGACAGGATGGGGTAATATACGGACAGGATGGGGTAATATACGGACAGGTTGGGGTAATATACGGACAGGTTGGGTAATATACGGACAGGATGGGGTAATATACGGACAGGTTGGGGTAATATACGGACAGTTGGGGTAATATACGGACAGTTGGGGTAATATACAGACAGGATGGGGTAATATACGGACAGGTTGGGGTAATATACGGACAGGTTGGGGTAATATACGGACAGGTTGGGGTAATATACGGACAGTTGGGGTAATATACGGACAGTTGGGGTAATATACGGACAGGTTGGGGTAATATAACGGACAGTTGGGGTAATATACGGACAGGATGGGGTAATATACGGACAGGATGGGGTAATATACGGACAGGATGGGGTAATATACGGACAGGATGGGGTAATATACGGACAGGTTGGGGTAATATACGGACAGGTTGGGGTAATATACGGACAGGTTGGGGTAATATACGGACAGGATGGGGTAATATACGGACAGGTTGGGGTAATATACGGACAGTTGGGGTAATATACGGACAGGTTGGGGTAATATACGGACAGGATGGGGTAATATACGGACAGGTTGGGGTAATATACGGACAGTTGGGGTAATATACGGACAGGTTGGGGTAATATACGGACAGGTTGGGGTAATATACGGACAGGATGGGGTAATATACGGACAGGTTGGGGTAATATACGGACAGGCTGGGGTAATATACGGACAGGTTGGGGTAATATACGGACAGGTTGGGGTAATATACGGACAGGATGGGGTAATATACGGACAGGTTGGGGTAATATACGGACAGTTGGGGTAATATACGGACAGTTGGGGTAATATACGGACAGGTTGGGGTAATATACGGACAGGTTGGGGTAATATACGGACAGGATGGGGTAATATACGGACAGGTTGGGGTAATATACGGACAGGTTGGGGTAATATACGGACAGGTTGGGGTAATATACGGACAGGTTGGGGTAATATACGGACAGTTGGGGTAATATACGGACAGGTTGGGGTAATATACGGACAGTTGGGGTAATATACGGACAGGATGGGGTAATATACGGACAGGATGGGGTAATATACAGACAGGTTGGGGTAATATACGGACAGGTTGGGGTAATATACGGACAGGTTGGGGTAAATATACGGACAGGATGGGGTAATATACGGACAGGTTGGGGTAATATACGGACAGGTTGGGGTAATATACGGACAGGATGGGGTAATATACGGACAGGTTGGGGTAATATACGGACAGGTTGGGGTAATATACGGACAGGATGGGGTAATATACGGACAGGATGGGGTAATATACGGACAGGTTGGGGTAATATACGGACAGGATGGGGTAATATACGGACAGGATGGGGTAATATACGGACAGGTTGGGGTAATATACGGACAGGATGGGGTAATATACGGACAGGATGGGGTAATATACAGACAGGATGGGGTAATATACGGACAGGTTGGGGTAATATACGGACAGGTTGGGGTAATATACGGACAGGATGGGGTAATATACGGGACAGGCCGGTGCTACCAATAGGAAAGGTAGGCGCTGAGCGCGCTGTGGGGGGCGTGTTAAGCAAGTGCACCGCCCCTATTACCTCCAGTAATTTGCCCCGCCCCCTCCGATTCTACCCCTCCCAGCGATCTCCAATACTTTCTACCTCAGTGGTGTGGGGCTCTGCGGGGTCTATAATAGAGTCCCCCCCATCCAGTACCCTTCAGAGTCCCCCCCATCCAGTACCCTTCAGAGTCCCCCCCCATCCAGTACCCTTCAGAGTCCCCCCATCCAGTACCCTTCAGAGTCCCCCCCATCCAGTACCCTTCAGAGTCCCCCCCATCCAGTACACTTCAGAGTCCCCCCCCCCATCCATTACACTTCAGAGTCCCCCCCATCCAGTACACTTCAGAGTCCCCCCCCCCATCCAGTACCCTTCAGAGTCCCCCCCATCCAGTACACTTCAGAGTCCCCCCCCCATCCAGTACCCTTCAGAGTCCCCCCCATCCAGTACACTTCAGAGTCCCCCCCCCCATCCAGTACACTTCAGAGTCCCCCCCCATCCAGTACACTTCAGAGTCCCCCCCCCCATCCAGTACACTTCAGAGTCCCCCCCCCATCCAGTACACTTCAGAGTCCCCCCCATCCCAGTACACTTCAGAGTCCCCCCCCATCCAGTACACTTCAGAGTCCCCCCCCAATCCAGTACACTTCAGAGTCCCCCCCCAATCCAGTACACTTCAGAGTCCCCCCCATCCATTACACTTCAGAGTCCCCCCCATCCAGTACACTTCAGAGTCCCCCCCCATCCAGTACACTTCAGAGTCCCCCCCCCCATCCAGTACACTTCAGAGTCCCCCCCCCATCCAGTACACTTCAGAGTCCCCCCCATCCAGTACACTTCAGAGTCCCCCCCCATCCAGTACACTTCAGAGTCCCCCCCCAATCCCAGTACACTTCAGAGTCCCCCCCCAATCCAGTACACTTCAGAGTCCCCCCCATCCAGTACCCTTCAGAGTCCCCCCCATCCAGTACACTTCAGAGTCCCCCCCATCCAGTACACTTCAGAGTCCCCCCCCATCCAGTACACTTCAGAGTCCCCCCCCATCCAGTACCCTTCAGAGTCCCCCCATCCAGTACACTTCAGAGTCCCCCCCCATCCAGTACACTTCAGAGTCCCCCCCATCCAGTACCCTTCAGAGTCCCCCCCATCCAGTACACTTCAGAGTCCCCCCCATCCAGTACACTTCAGAGTCCCCCCCATCCAGTACCCTTCAGAGTCACCCCCATCCAGTACCCTTCAGAGTCCCCCCCCATCCAGTACACTTCAGAGTCCCCCCCCATCCAGTACACTTCAGAGTCCCCCCCCATCCAGTACACTTCAGAGTCCCCCCCCCATCCAGTACACTTCAGAGTCCCCCCCCATCCAGTACACTTCAGAGTCCCCCCATCCAGTACCCTTCAGAGTCCCCCCCCATCCAGTACCCTTCAGAGTCCCCCCCCATCCAGTACCCTTCAGAGTCCCCCCCCAATCCAGTACACTTCAGAGTCCCCCCCCATCCAGTACCCTTCAGAGTCCCCCCCCAATCCAGTACACTTCAGAGTCCCCCCCCATCCATTACACTTCAGAGTCCCCCCCCCATCCAGTACACTTCAGAGTCCCCCCATCCAGTACACTTCAGAGTCCCCCCCATCCAGTACACTTCAGAGTCCCCCCCATCCAGTACACTTCAGAGTCCCCCCCCCATCCAGTACACTTCAGAGTCCCCCCCCATCCAGTACACTTCAGAGTCCCCCCCCATCCAGAACACTTCAGAGTCCCCCCATCCAGTACACTTCAGAGTCCCCCCCCCCATCCATTACACTTCAGAGTTCCCCCCCCCATCCAGTACACTTCAGAGTCCCCCCCATCCAGTACCCTTCAGAGTCCCCCCCATCCAGTACCCTTCAGAGTCCCCCCCCCCCCCATCCAGTACACTTCAGAGTCCCCCCCATCCAGTACACTTCAGAGTCCCCCCCCCCCATCCATTACACTTCAGATTCCCCCCCCCCATCCAGTACACTTCAGAGTCCCCCCCATCCAGTACCCTTCAGAGTCCCCCCCATCCAGTACACTTCAGAGTCCCCCCCCCCATCCAGTACCCTTCAGAGTCCCCCCCCCCCATCCAGTACCCTTCAGAGTCCCCCCCCCATCCCAGTACACTTCAGAGTCCCCCCCATCCAGTACACTTCAGAGTCCCCCCCCATCCAGTACACTTCAGAGTCCCCCCCCATCCAGTACCCTTCAGAGTCCCCCCCCCATCCAGTACACTTCAGAGTCCCCCCCCATCCAGTACTCTTCAGAGTCCCCCCCATCCAGTACCCTTCAGAGTCCCCCCCCCCATCCAGTACACTTCAGAGTCCCCCCCATCCAGTACCCTTCAGAGTCCCCCCCCCCATCCAGTACACTTCAGAGTCCCCCCCCCATCCAGTACACTTCAGAGTCCCCCCCATCCAGTACACTTCAGAGTCCCCCCCCATCCAGTACCCTTCAGAGTCCCCCCCCATCCAGTACCCTTTAGAGTCCCCCCCCATCCAGTACACTTCAGAGTCCCCCCCATCCAGTACCCTTCAGAGTCACCCCCATCCAGTACCCTTCAGAGTCCCCCCCATCCAGTACACTTCAGAGTCACCCCCCCATCCAGTACACTTCAGAGTCCCCCCCCCCCCATCCAGTACACTTCAGAGTCCCCCCCATCCAGTACACTTCAGAGTCACCCCCCCCCATCCAGTACACTTCAGAGTCCCCCCCCATCCAGTACACTTCAGAGTCCCCCCCCATCCAGTACACTTCAGAGTCCCCCCCCATCCAGTACACTTCAGAGTCCCCCCCATCCAGTACACTTCAGAGTCCCCCCCCATCCAGTACACTTCAGAGTCCCCCCCCATCCAGTACCCTTTAGAGTCCCCCCCCCATCCAGTACACTTCAGAGTCCCCCCCATCCAGTACCCTTCAGAGTCACCCCCCCCCCATCCAGTACACTTCAGAGTCCCCCCCCCCATCCAGTACACTTCAGAGTCCCCCCCATCCAGTACACTTCAGAGTCACCCCCCCATCCAGTACACTTCAGAGTCCCCCCCCATCCAGTACACTTCAGAGTCACCCCCCCATCCAGTACACTTCAGAGTCCCCCCATCCAGTACACTTCAGAGTCACCCCCCCATCCAGTACACTTCAGAGTCCCCCCCATCCAGTACCCTTCAGAGTCACCCCCCCCCATCCAGTACACTTCAGAGTCCCCCCCATCCAGTACACTTCAGAGTCCCCCCCATCCAGTACACTTCAGAGTCCCCCCATCCAGTACACTTCAGAGTCCCCCCCCATCCAGTACACTTCAGAGTCCCCCCCATCCAGTACCCTTCAGAGTCCCCCCCCATCCAGTACCCTTCAGAGTCCCCCCCCCCATCCAGTACCCTTCAGAGTCCCCACCCATCCAGTACCCTTCAGAGTCACCCCATCCAGTACCCTTCAGAGTCACCCCCCTATCCAGTACCCTTCAGAGTCCCCCCCCATCCAGTACATTTCAGAGTCACCCCCCATCCAGTACCCTTCAGAGTCAGCCCCCCATCCAGTACACTTCAGAGTCCCCCCCCCATCCAGTACACTTCAGAGTCAGCCCCCCATCCAGTACACTTCAGAGTCACCCCCTTCATCCAGTACAATTCAGAGTCCCCCCCATCCCAGTACAATTCAGAGTCCCCCCCCCATCCAGTACACTTCAGAGTCCCCCCCATCCAGTACAATTTCAGAGTCACCCCCCATCCAGTACACTTCAGAGTCCCCCCCATCCAGTACACTTCAGAGTCCCCCCATCCAGTACACTTCAGAGTCCCCCCATCCAGTACCCTTCAGAGTCCCCCCCCATCCAGTACCCTTCAGAGTCCCCCCCATCCAGTACACTTCAGAGTCCCCCCCCCCATCCAGTACACTTCAGAGTCACCCCCTTCATCCAGTACAATTCAGAGTCCCCCCCATCCAGTACAATTCAGAGTCCCCCCCATCCAGTACACTTCAGAGTCCCCCCATCCAGTACACTTCAGAGTCCCCCCCATCCAGTACCCTTCAGAGTCACCCCCCCCCATCCAGTACCCTTCAGAGTCCCCCCATCCAGTACCCTTCAGAGTCACCCCCTTCATCCAGTACAATTCAGAGTCACCCCCCATCCAGTACACTTCAGAGTAACCCCCCCATCCAGTACACTTCAGAGTCCCCCCCCCATCCAGTACCCTTCAGAGTCCCCCCATCCAGTACACTTCAGAGTCCCCCCCATCCAGTACACTTCAGAGTCCCCCCCATCCAGTGCACTTCAGAGTCACCCCCTTCATCCAGTACAATTCAGAGTCACCCCCCATCCAGTACACTTCAGAGTAACCCCTCCATCCAGTACCCTTCAGAGTCACCCCCCCCCCCCCCATCAAGTACCCTTCAGAGTCACCCCCCATCCAGTACACTTCAGAGTCACCCCCCCATCCAGTACCCTTCAGAGTCCCCCCCATCCAGTACCCTTCAGAGTCCCCCCCATCCAGTACCCTTCAGAGTCCCCCCATCCAGTACACTTCAGAGTCCCCCCATCCAGTACACTTCAGAGTCCCCCCCATCCAGTACACTTCAGAGTCGTCGTCCCCCATCCAGTACCCTTCAGAGTCCCCCCCCATCCAGTACCCTTCAGAGTCACCCCCCCATCCAGTACCCATCAGAGTCCCCCCCCATCCAGTACCCTTCAGAGTCCCCCCCATCCAGTACACTTCAGAGTCACCCCCCTATCCAGTACCCTTCAGAGTCACCCCCCCATCCAGTACAATTCAGAGTCACCCCCCTATCCAGTACCCTTCAGAGTCACCCCCCCATCCAGTACCCTTCAGAGTCACCCCATCCAGTACACTTCAGAGTCACCCCCCACCCAGTACACTTCAGAGTCCCCCCCATCCAGTACACTTCAGAGTCACCCCCCCATCCAGTACCCTTCAGAGTCCCCCCCCATCCAGTACCCTTCAGAGTCCCCCCCATCCAGTACCTTTCAGAGTTCCCCCCCATCCAGTACCCTTCAGAGTCACCCCCCATCCAGTACCCTTCAGAGCCCCCCCATCCAGTACCCTTCAGAGTCCCCCCCATCCAGTACCCTTCAGAGTCACCCCCCATCCAGTACACTTCAGAGTCACCCCCCATCCAGTACCCTTCAGAGTCCACCCCCATCCAGTACCCTTCAGAGTCACCCCCCATCCAGTACCCTTCAGAGTCCCCCCCATCCAGTACACTTCAGAGTCCCCCCCATCCAGTACCCTTCAGAGTCCCCCCATCCAGTACACTTCAGAGTCACCCCCCCATCCAGTACCCTTCAGAGTCCCCCCCATCCAGTACCCTTCAGAGCCCCCCCCATCCAGTACCCTTCAGAGTCCCCCCCATCCAGTACCTTTCAGAGTTCCCCCCCATCCAGTACCCTTCAGAGTCACCCCCCATCCAGTACCCTTCAGAGCCCCCCCATCCAGTACCCTTCAGAGTCCCCCCCATCCAGTACCCTTCAGAGTCACCCCCCATCCAGTACCCTTCAGAGTCACCCCCCATCCAGTACCCTTCAGAGTCCCCCCCATCCAGTACCCTTCAGAGTCCCCCCCATCCCAGTACACTTCAGAGTCCCCCCATCCAGTACCCTTCAGAGTCCCCCCCATCCAGTACCCTTCAGAGTCCCCCCCATCCAGTACCCTTCAGAGTCCCCCCCATCCAGTACCCTTCAGAGCCCCCCCATCCAGTACCCTTCAGAGTCCCCCCCATCCAGTACCCTTCAGAGTCCCCCCCCCATCCAGTACCCTTCAGAGTCACCCCCCCATCCAGTACCCTTCAGAGTCCCCCCCATCCAGTACCCTTCAGAGTCCCCCCCATCCAGTACACTTCAGAGTCCCCCCCATCCAGTACACTTCAGAGTCCCCCCATCCAGTACACTTCAGAGTCCCCCCATCCAGTACCCTTCAGAGTCCCCCCATACAGTGTCGATCAGAGTCACCCCCCTGTGGTATTCTTCAGTCACCCCCATCCCCCCCACTGGTGTCCTTCAGAGTCACTTCCCACCCCGGGGTAACTGGTTGGTTTTGCCTCCCCAGAGAAGAGTAAATCCTCTCTGAGGACCCCATTCCTGGTTTTCTGTACTGCCCCCCCCTCCCTCCCCATAACTGAAGGATCACCTCGGGGTGGGGGGAACGCTGATAGGAGGAGCGCAGGAAGCAACCAGAGTTCACTTCTCATAAATCATCAGAAAGTTACAGTGATGGAGGAGAATAAAGGGGTGTGAATTAAGGGGTTCCCTGGAATGGAGACCACTGAGACCTCCAGGGACCCTCTCAGTCACAGAGAACATGGCAGGGATGGGGTGTCAAATCTGGGTCCTCAATTTCAGCCAGCTTGCTGGGAACCGGTGTAATAATCTGTTTTGGCCACATGGAGGCAGCATTACACCAGTTTTAGTATAGACACCAGGGGGTCAGTGCAATATCTGCTGTGCCCACTAGATGGCAGCCCAGGATCAGTGCGAAGTGCACTCTGGAGATCAGATACAGTCATATAATAATCTGATATAAGGGATGGATGGAGGAGGAACCCAAAAACATTTATACCATTCAGTTCTATCCGAGTCACAAGACACCGCTGACCAGGACAAAAACCAGGACCTCAACAGAGACCCGGGACCTCCACAAAGACCCGGGACCTCCACAAAGACCAGGACCACCACAAAAACCAGGACCTCAACAGAGACCAAAACCCCAACAGAGACCCGGGACCTCCACAAAGACCAGGACCTCAACAGAGACCGGAACCCCAACAAAGACTCGGGACCTCCACAAAGACCAGGACCGCCACAAAAACCAGAACCTCAACAGAGACCGGAACCCCAACAGAGACCCGGGACCTCCACAAAGACCAGGACCTCAACAGAGACGGGAATCCCAACAGAGACCCGGGACCTCCACAAAAACCAGGACCACCACAAAAACCAGGACCTCAACAGAGACCAAAACCCCAACAGAGACCTGGGGCCTCCACAAAGACCAGGACCTCAACAGAGACTGAAACCCCAACAGAGACCCGGGACCTCCACAAAGACCAGGACCTCAACAGAGACCGGAACCCCAACAAAGACTCGGGACCTTCTCAAAGACCAGGACCACCACAAAAACCAGGACCTCAACAGAGACCAAAACCCCAACAGAGACCCGGGACCTCCACAAAGACCAGGACCTCAACAGAGACCGGAACCCCAACAAAGACTCGGGACCTCCACAAAGACCAGGACCGCCACAAAAACCAGAACCTCAACAGAGACCGGAACCCCAACAGAGACCCGGGACCTCCACAAAGACCAGGACCTCAACAGAGACCGGAATCCCAACAGAGATTCGGGACCTCCACAAAAACCAGGACCTCAACAGAGACCAAAACCCCAACAGAGACCCGGGGCCTCCACAAAGACCAGGACCTCAACAGAGACCAAAACCCCAACAGAGACCCGGGACCTCCACAAAGACCAGGACCTCAACAGAGACTGGAACCCCAACAAAGACTCGGGACCTTCTCAAAGACCAGGACCACCACAAAAACCAGGACCTCAACAGAGACCAAAACCCCAACAGAGACCCGGGACCTCCACAAAGACCAGGACCTCAACAGAGACCGGAACCCCAACAAAGACTCGGGACCTCCACAAAAACCAGGACCTCAACAGAAACCAAAACCCCAACAGAGACCCGGGACCTCCACAAAGACCAGGACCTCAACAGAGTCCCGGGACCTCCACAAAGACCAGGACCTCAACAGAGACCAGAACCCCAACAAAGACTCGGGACCTCCACAAAGACCAGGACCACCACAACAACCAGGACCTCAACAGAGACCAGAACCCCAACAGAGACCCGGGACCTCCACAAAGACCAGGACCACCACAAAAACCAGGACCTCAACAGAGACCAGAACCCCAACAGAGACCCGGGACCTCCACAAAGACCAGGACCTCAACAGAGACCGGAACCCCAACAAAGACTCGGGACCTCCACAAAGACCAGGACCACCACAAAAACCAGGACCTCAACAGAGACCAAAACCCCAACAGAGACCCGGGACCTCCACAAAGACCAGGACTTCAACAGAGACCCGGGACCTCCACAAAGACCAGGACCTCAACAGAGACCAGAACCCCCAACAAAACAAAGACTCGGGACCTCCACAAAGACCAGGACCACCACAAAAAACCAGGACCTCAACAGAGACCAGAACCCCAACAGAGACCCGGGACCTCCACAAAGACCAGGACCGCAACAGAGACCCGGGACCTCCACAAAGACCAGGACCGCCACAAAAACCAGGACCTCAACAGAGACCGGAACCCCAACAGAGACCCGGGACCTCCACAAAGACCAGGACCGCCACAAAAACCAGGACCCTCAACAGAGACCGGAACCCCAACAGAGACCCGGGACCTCCACAAAGACCAGGACCGCCACAAAAACCAGGACCTCAACACAGACCAGAACCCCAACAGAGACCCGGGACCTCCACAAAGACCAGGACCGCCACAAAAACCAGGACCTCAACAGAGACCAGAACCCCAACAGAGACCCGGGACCTCCACAAAGACCAGGACCGCCACAAAAACCAGGACCTCAACAGAGACCAGAACCCCCAACAGAGACCCGGGACCACCAGAGACCGGGACCGCCACAGACACCTGGGACCTCCACAAAGACCAGGACCGCCACAAAAAACCAGGACCTCAACAGAGACCCGGTACCCCAACAGAGACCCGGGACCTCCACAGCAACCAGGACCGCCACAAAAACCAGGACCTCAACAGAGACCAGAACCGCCACATAGACCCGGGCCCACCACAAAGACCAGGACCTCAACAGAGACCGGGACGCCACATAGAACCCGAGGCTACCACAAAGACCAGGACCTCAACAGAGACTGGGACTTTCACAGACAACCCCGAACCACCACAGAGACAGGGACTTAAAAAAGACCGGGACCGTCACAGAGACTGGAACCCCAACAAAGACTCAAGACCCCCCAGAGACCCGGGACCACCACAGAGACCAGGACCACAAACAGAGACCAGGCACCACTACAAAGACCCGGGCCCACCACAAAGACCAGGACCTCAACAGAGACCGGGACCCCAACAGAGACCTGGAACCACCACAAAGACCAGGACCTCAACAGAGACCTGGGACCACCACAAAGACCAGGACCTCAACAGAGACCGGAACTTCCATAGACAACCCCAGACCACCACAGGGACTTCAAAAAGACCGGGACCCCAACAAAAGACTTAAGACCCTCCACAGAGACCCGGGACCACCATGATTTACACTAAAGAACCCTTTCCTCCAATTGATCTCTGTATGTACAAGAGAGTGCACTGTCAGCTCTTACAGTAAAGAACCCTTCCCTCAGGCTGACCTCCTGTATGTACAGGGTTCTGCACTGTCAGCTCTTACAGTAAAGAACCCTTCTCTCAGGAGGACCCCTGCATGCACAGGAGACTGCCCCGTCAGCTCTTACAGTAGAGAACCTTTCCCTCAGACTGATCTCTGTATATACAGCAGTCTACACTGTAAGCTTTTACTGTAAAGAACTCTTCTCCTCAGGCTGACTTCTGTATGTACAGGAGACTGCACTGTCAGCTCTTACAGTAAAGAATCCTTCCCTCAGGTTGAACTCTGTAGGCACAGGATATTGCACTGTCAGCTTATACAGTAAAGAACCCTTCCCTCTGACCTCTGTATGTACAGGGTAATGCACTGTCAGCTCTTACAGTGAAGAACCCTTTTCCACATTGATCTCTGTATATACAGGAGACTACACTGTTAGCTCTTACAGTAAAAAACCCTTCCTTCAGACTGACCTCTGTTTGTACAGGAGAGTGAACTATTATTATTATTATAATACAGGATTTATATAGCGCCCACAGTTTACGCAGTGCTTTACAACATTAGGGCAGACAGTACAAGTACAATACAATTCAATACAGGAAGAATCAGAGGGCCCTGATCCTCAGAGCTTACAATCTAGGAGGGAGGGTCAAGTTATACAAATGGGTAATAGCTGTGGGGGATGAGCTAATGGAGAAAATAGTGCAGTTGTTAGATGGAGGCAGGATAGACTTCTCTGAAGAGGAAAGTTTTCAGGGATCGCCTAAAAAGTGGATAAATTTGGAGACAGTCTGACAGATTGGGGTAGGGAATTCCAGAGGATGGGCGAGGCTCGGGAGAAGTCCTGGAGGCGGATATGGGAGGAGGTGATGAGGGAGCTAGAGAGCAGGAGGTCTTGGGAGGAACGGAGATGGCGACTATTAGCTCTTACAGTAAAGAACCCTTCCCTCAGGCTGATTCCTGTATTTACAGGGCTCCGCACTGCCAGCTCTTACAGTAAAGAACTCTTCCCTATGACCTCTGTATGTACAGGGTACACTGGATGATTTCTCCACCAAAAATCATTCTCAGAAAAAAGAGGGAGGGGTTTGGCCAATGATCGCCACCCCCCGTCCCCCATGCGCCGACCTGCAGAGCTGACAATCAGATGTCCCAGGTGTGTGCGGAGTCAGCAGAGGGGGCGGAGCCAGGCGATGAGTGTCAGGAATCCGTCTAGACATCCAACCGCAGAACACCTGGGAGGGGGAGGAGAACGATCGACGGAGGATCAACAACCGCAAGGGAGTCACCGAGAAGGTGGGGGGAGGGAAACACAAGAAGTCTCATAACACCGACAATCACTATGTGTCCACCGTACACCCCCCAATAATCAACCTCCCCATCCATAGGAGACACCCCTCCCTCCCCCATCCATAGGAGACACCTCCATCCATATCCATAGGAGACACCTCCATCCATCCATGGGAGACACCTCCGTCCATCCATAGGAGACACCTCCATCCATAGGAGACACCTCCGTCCATCCATGGGAGACACCTCCATCCATATCCATAGGAGACACCTCCATCCATATCCATAGGAGACACCTCCATCCATCCATGGGAGACACCTCCGTCCATCCATAGGAGACACCTCCATCCATATCCATAGGAGACACCTCCATCCATAGGAGACACCTCCGTCCATCCATAGGAGACACCTCCATCCATAGGAGACACCTCCATCCATATCCATAGGAGACACCTCCGTCCATCCATGGGAGACACCTCCGTCCATCCATAGGAGACACCTCCATCCATAGGAGACACCTCTGTCCATCCATAGGAGACACCTCCATCCATATCCATAGGAGACACCTCCATCCATAGGAGACACCTCCGTCCATCCATAGGAGACACCTCCATCCATAGGAGACACCTCCGTCCATATCCATAGGAGACACCTCCGTCCATCCATAGGAGACACCCCTCCCTCCCCCATCCATAGGAGACACCTCCATCCATATCCATAGGAGACACCACAGTCCATCCATGGGAGACACCTCCGTCCATCCATAGGAGACACCTCCATCCATATCCATAGGAGACACCTCCGTCCAACCATGGGAGACACCTCCGTCCATCCATAGGTGACACCTCCATCCATAGGAGACACCTCCGTCCATCCATAGGAGACACCTCCGTCCATCCATAGGAGACACCTCCATCCATCCATAGGAGACACCTCCATCCATAGGAGACACCTCCGTCCATCCATAGGAGACACCTCCATCCATATCCATAGGAGACACCTCCGTCCATCCATGGGAGACACCTCCGTCCATCCATAGGTGACACCTCCATCCATAGGAGACACCTCCGTCCATCCATAGGAGACACCTCCATCCATAGAAGACACCTCTGTCCATCCATAGGAGACACCTCCATCCATATCCATAGGAGACACCTCCGTCCATCCATGGGAGACACCTCCGTCCATAGGAGACACCTCCGTCCATCCATAGGAGACACCTCCATCCATAGGAGACACCTCCGTCCATCCATGGGAGACACCTCCGTCCATCGATAGGAGATACCTCCGTCCATCCATAGGAGACACCTCCGTCCATCCATAGGAGACACCCCCGTCCATCCATAGGAGACACCCCCGTCCATCCATAGGAGACACCCCCGTCCATCCATAGGAGACACCTCCGTCCATCCATAGGAGACACCTCCATCCATATCCATGGGAGACACCTCCGTCCATCCATGGGAGACACCTCCGTCCATCCATGGGAGACACCTCCATCCATAGGAGACACCTCCGTCCATCCATAGGAGACACCTCCGTCCATCCATAGGAGACACCTCCATCCATAGGAGACACCTCCGTCCATCCATGGGAGACACCTCCGTCCATCGATAGGAGATATCTCCGTCCATCCATAGGAGACACCTCCGTCCATCCATAGGAGACACCCCCGTCCATCCATAGGAGACACCCCCGTCCATCCATAGGAGACACCTCCGTCCATCCATAGGAGACACCTCCGTCCATCCATGGGAGACACCTCCATCCATAGGAGACACCTCCGTCCATCCATAGGAGACACCTCCGTCCATCCATAGGAGACACCTCCATCCATAGGAGACACCTCCGTCCATCCATGGGAGACACCTCCGTCCATCGATAGGAGATACCTCCGTCCATCCATAGGAGACACCTCCGTCCATCATTAGGAGACACCTCCGTCCATCCATGGGAGACACCTCCGTCCATCGATAGGAGATACCTCCGTCCATCCATAGGAGACACCTCCGTCCATCCATAGGAGACACCTCCGTCCATCCATAGGAGACACCTCCATCCATAGGAGACACCTCCGTCCATCCATGGGAGACACCTCCGTCCATCGATAGGAGACACCTCCGTCCATCGATAGACACCCCCGTCCAACGATAGGAGACACCTCCGTTCATCCACACAGGATATTCCTCCATCCATCCATAGGAGACACCTCCATCCATCCATAGGAGACGGAGGTGTCTCCTATGGATGGACGGAGGTGTCTCCTATGGATGGACGGAGGTGTCTCCTATGGATGGACGGAGGTGTCTCCTATGGATGGATGGAGGTGTCTCCCATGGATGGACGGAGGTGTCTCCTATGGATGGATGGAGGTGTCTCCTATGGATGGATGGAGGTGTCTCCTATGGATGAACGGAGGTGTCTCCATCGATGGACGGAGGTGTCTCCTATGGATGGACGGAGATATCTCATCGATGGAGGTGTCTCCTATGGATGGATGGAGGTGTCTCCTATGGATGGATGGAGGTGTCTCCATCGATGGACGGAGGTGTCTCCTATGGATGGATGGAGGTGTCTCCTATGGATGGACGGAGGTGTCTCCTATGGATGGACGGAGGTGTCTCCTATGGATGGACGGAGATATCTCATCGATGGAGGTGTCTCCTATGGATGGATGGAGGTGTCTCCTATGGATGGATGGAGGTGTCTCCTATGGATGGATGGAGTTGTCTCCATCGATGGACGGAGCTGTCTCCTATGGATGGACGGAGGTGTCTCCTATGGATGGACGGAGATATCTCATCGATGGAGGTGTCTCCTATGGATGGATGGAGGTGTCTCCTATGGATGGATGGAGGTGTCTCCTATGGATGGATGGAGGTGTCTCCTATGGATGGATGGAGGTGTCTCCTATGGATGGATGGAGGTGTCTCCATCGATGGACGGAGGTGTCTCCTATGGATGGACGGAGGTGTCTCCTATGGATGGACGGAGATATCTCATCGATGGAGGTGTCTCCTATGGATGGATGGAGGTGTCTCCTATGGATGGATGGAGGTGTCTCCTATGGATGGATGGAGGTGTCTCCTATGGATGGACGGAGGTGTCTCCTATGGATGGATGGAGGTGTCTCCTATGGATGGACGGAGGTGTCTCCTATGGATGGACGGAGGTGTCTCCTATGGATGGACGGAGATATCTCATCGATGGAGGTGTCTCCTATGGATGGATGGAGGTGTCTCCTATGGATGGATGGAGGTGTTTCCTATGGATGGATGGAGTTGTCTCCTATGGATGGATGGAGGTGTCTCCATCGATGGACGGAGGTGTCTCCTATGGATGGACGGAGGTGTCTCCTATGGATGGACGGAGATATCTCATCGATGAAGGTGTCTCCTATGGATGGATGGAGGTGTCTCCTATGGATGGATGGAGGTGTCTCCTATGGATGGATGGAGGTGTCTCCTATGGATGGATGGAGGTGTCTCCATCGATGGACGGAGGTGTCTCCTATGGATGGACGGAGGTGTCTCCTATGGATGGACGGAGATATCTCATCGATGGAGGTGTCTCCTATGGATGGATGGAGGTGTCTCCTATGGATGGATGGAGGTGTCTCCATCGATGGACGGAGGTGTCTCCTATGGATGGACGGAGGTGTCTCCTATGGATGGACTGAAGTGTCTCCTATGGATGGGGGGGGTTGTCTCTTATCTCAGTAGGACACACCCCCGTCCATCCATAGGAGACACCTCCGTCCTCCAATAGGATTATTATTATTTGGGGGTGACTGCTGACCACGGACTGTACAATCTGCTGTGATTGGATGGAAGGGGATTGGATTGTATCGGTTTTGGTAATGTATGGTGGCCCCCCTAGATCTGCCCCCCCCCCAGTGATGGTGATTGGATGGTATGTGGTGGTAGTGGGGGGGTTGGGTGACCAGCAGTCGGTGGTCTCTCCTCTCACGCTGCGGTTTCCTGTGATTGGTGGGAACGGTGAGGTTGGCGCAGTCGGTGGGAAATCAGATTGTAGGATCTCTCTGTACACAGTATGGATGGATGGATGGGATTGGATGGATGGACGGCGGCGGAGGGAAGGGGGCGGGGTTTGGAGGACGGAGGAGTCGGGAAGCAGATGCTTCCTCTCTCACACTTCACACAAACAACAAGATCCTGTTATTGGCGCCTCGATCGGTCACCACCGGGGGGGGGGGGGGGGGTCGGGGGGGGAGGTCAGGGGTCGGGGGGGTGATTGTGGAAGGCGGGTGAAAGCTTCCATCGATGTGTAAAGTGCGACTCCTGAAATGTGGGAGATTTTTGTGCGTCTTCTGGGGGTGTCGCTGACGATCGCAGGGCGATCCCTTCACACCACATGCAGTCCGGTGCGTTTTTTCCCCCCTCTTTTTTCTTAACCCTTAATAAGGACATGTTTGCGTTCCGGTGCGTTTTTTGATGCGTTCCCGGTGCAGGAAATATGCGGCGTGTCCTACTTATTTTTTTTTCTTTAACCGGAACGCGCCGGTGTGAACGATGCTGTTGAAAAACCACATAACCGACTCTCCATGCGTTTTTGATGCAGAAAAAAAAAATTAAAAAAAAACGCACCGGACTGCGTGTGGTGTGAACCGGCCCATACGGTTTTTCTAACGGCATCATTCACACCGGCGCGCTCCGGTTCCCGGAAAAAAAATCAAGTAGAACGCGCTGCGTTTTCCCCTGCACTGGAACGCGTTAAAAGACGCATGAAGAAAAACGCACACGCGTCTTTATTAAGGGCCGGTTCACACCGTAGAAACGCAGTCCTGGATGCGTTCCGGGTTTGCGCTAGAAATGCACGCAGGGCGTTTTCCACGCATTTCGATGGCTCCGGTTCTCACCGTGTGCAGAAACTGACCGGAATCCGACCGCGTGCGGCGAGAACCGGAGCCATCGGAATGCGTGGAAAACGCTCTGCGTGCATTTCTAGCGCAAAAAAAAAAAAAAAAAAAGCGCACGGAACTGCGTCTGGCGTGAACCGGCCGTAAATAAGGACATGTGTGCGTTGCGGTGCATTTTTTAGGTGCGTTGCGGTGCATGAAAATCGCAGCGCGTCCCACTTTATTTTTTTTTTTCCGGAACGCGCCGCTGTGAACGATGCCGTTGCAAAAACATATAAATGACTTTTTATGCGTTTTTGATGCAGACAAAAAAAAGAAAGCAACCCCCGCCCCGGACTGCGTGTGGAGAGAACCGCCCCTAAGTAAAAAGAGGGGGGGGAGGGGAGGACGCATAAAAAAAAACGCAGCGGGCTGCCTGCGGTGTGAATTGGCCCTGAATAGAAGACGCTCCGGGGCGCCTCCGTTCTGCATTTCTCGGGGGAAGATTTTCCACCACGGCGACCCCACAAGTCGCAGGATTTGGAGGGCGGCTTCGATCCGACTTCACCCCCCTCCCCCCCTCCTCCTGGATGGAAGTCGCATGAAAAGCGTCGCAGGGAACCTTTTCAGAGTGGCGCGGATGGGAAACCAATGGGGGGGAGGGGCCGCAGCTCGTCACGTGACTTATTGATGTGTCCGGAAGTCGCACTCGTGGAGGCGGAGCCTTCGCCCCGGTTCTGCCACTTCAAAGCTGTGCGATTTCATGGAGGCCGCTTTTCTTGACGCGTTTCCTGCGACTTGAGGGGATTCCAGAGTCGCATTGACAAGCCGCACCCCTCCCCCCCACTCACTGTGATGTCATGAGCGCCGTTCATATCTCCGCACTACTTTGATGCGACTCGAAGGACCTCCAGACTCACACCGGCGTTGCTGCGAGTCGCAGTAAAAATGGCGGCCTGAGTCGTTGTGGGACTTTTCTCCGATGTCGAGTCGCACTGAATTGGCGCAGGAACCTTCTTCTGAGTCGCAGGAATCCAAACGGCTCCGCGGCCGCCGATGCGACTCGTCGTGCGACTTTGAAATGGCAAAAAAAAAATAAATAAAAATAATAGGGGGAAGAGGCGCTGGAAACGCATGAAAACGGCAGATGCAGACTGCATTTCTATGGTGTGAACGGGGGGAGGGGGATAAAAATAAACAAAACGCATGACTTTTGTCTCCGGTGCGACGTCTGTGACACGCAATGTCCCCGCCCCTTTCCCGACACGCAGAGATGTGTGTTTCTATAGGTGGGAAGGTGTGACCCCACTTCCTGTGTCGCTATTATGTGTGTATGGGGGACAAGGTGATAACCCCGCCCCTCCTATCCCTGTTTATGGGGAGGGGCTCACGTGACTACTCCCCGGACTACACCTCCCGGCATCCTCCGCTATCCGTGAGAAAATGAAACGGAAGTGACGTTCCGCCGCCGCCATCTTGGTACACCCCGCACTCGTTAAGCCCACAGTCGGAAGGCGGTGTTGCGGCCATCTTGTTACACCCTCCGGAGTCTTGTATTTCACACTTATTTTCACCACTAAGCGGAGCTCATATCTTCAATTATAGGATTTCTAATTTCGTCCGACTGTTTTGATGATGAATTTTATAACCAGCGGCGAGCCTGCTGATCTCACAGGTTTGATAATCTGACAGAACGCCGCTGATTTTAGGATTCAACATCAAAACAGCCAGGCGGAATTCAAAATCCTGTATTTGACGATATAAGCTCCGTTTAGAGGTAAAAATAAGTGTGAAATGCACGACTCCGGCCGGTGGGTGTAAAAAGATGTCCGCTTCGCGACTTCAGACTGTCAGCTTAGTGTGGGCGAGTGCGGGGTGTACCAAGATGGCCGCGCCGGAACGTCACTTCCGTTGCACTTTCTGAAAGGTAGCGTCCTCTCACTCACCGGAAGTGAGGCTCAGAGACCGGAAGTGGATGTGGCGGGTGAGTGATGTGGCAGGAGAGGCTCTTCTATGGGGGATACCGGGGGGGGGGGAGGGGATCAGTGTGACCCCCATAGAGGAGGATGGAGAGGAGACAGGGAGTCTGTATTACATTACATGGGGGGAGGAGGGGACCCGTCCCCATGTGATATATGTAGGGGGAGGGGAAATGGAAACTTAGTGAGAGGAAATCCTCCAATACAAAGAGACCGGACTCTCCTCCCACTTCCTGTTGTGTCCCTGAGACAGGAAGTGACGGGAGATCTCCCCAGCGGGGACACCGAGGTGTTTGTGTGTTCGGCCCGTACTCTTCTATTAGGAGCTTCATTTCTGACTCCTTCAGAGATCACAGCGAAACGCGTCACAGGCCGACAGGGAGATACGTCACAGGCCGTCAGAGAAACGCGTCACAGGCCGTCAGAGAAACGCGTCACAGGCCGACAGAGAAACGCGTCACAGGCCGACAGGGAGATACGTCACAGGCCCATCAGGGAAACGCGTCACAGGCCGACAGGGAAACACGTCACAGGCCCATCAGGGAAACGCGTCACAGGCCGTCAGAGAAACGCGTCACAGGCCCATCAGGGAAACGCGTCACAGGCCGTCAGAGAAACGCGTCACAGGCCCATCAGGGAAACGCGTCACAGGCCCATCAGGGAAACGCGTCACAGGCCCATCAGGGAAACGCGTCACAGGCCCATCAGGGAAACGCGTCACAGGCCCATCAGGGAAACGCGTCACAGGCCGACAGGGAAACGCGTCACAGGCCCATCAGGGAAACGCGTCACAGGCCCATCAGGGAAACGCGTCACAGGCCCATCAGGGAAACGCGTCACAGGCCGACAGGGAGATACGTCACAGGCCGTCAGAGAAACGCGTCACAGGCCGTCAGAGAAACGCGTCACAGGCCGTCAGAGAAACGCGTCACAGGCCGTCAGAGAAACGCGTCACAGGCCGACAGGGAAACGCGTCACAGGCCCATCAGGGAAACGCGTCACAGGCCCATCAGGGAAACGCGTCACAGGCCGTCAGAGAAACGCGTCACAGGCCGACAGGGTAACGCGTCACAGGCCCATCAGGGAAACGCGTCACAGGCCCATCAGGGAAACGCGTCACAGGCCGACAGGGAAACGCGTCACAGGCCCATCAGGGAAACGCGTCACAGGCCCATCAGGGAAACGCGTCACAGGCCCATCAGGGAAACGCGTCACAGGCCGACAGGGAGATACGTCACAGGCCGACAGGGAGATACGTCACAGGCCGTCAGAGAAACGCGTCACAGGCCGTCAGAGAAACGCGTCACAGGCCGTCAGGGAAACGCGTCACAGGCCCATCAGGGAAACGCGTCACAGGCCCATCAGGGAAACGCGTCACAGGCCGACAGGGAGACGCGTCACAGGCCCATCAGGGAAACGCGTCACAGGCCCATCAGGGAAACGCGTCACAGGCCGACAGGGAAACGCGTCACAGGCCCATCAGGGAAACGCGTCACAGGCCCATCAGGGAAACGCGTCACAGGCCCATCAGGGAAACGCGTCACAGGCCGACAGGGAGATACGTCACAGGCCGTCAGAGAAACGCGTCACAGGCCGACAGGGAAACGCGTCACAGGCCCATCAGGGAAACGCGTCACAGGCCGACAGAGAAACGCGTCACAGGCCCATCAGGGAAACGCGTCACAGGCCCATCAGGGAAACGCGTCACAGGCCCATCAGGGAAACGCGTCACAGGCCCATCAGGGATACGCGTCACAGACCGACAGGGAAACGCGTCACAGGCCCATCAGGGAAACGCGTCACAGGCCCATCAGGGAAACGCGTCACAGGCCGACAGGGAAACGCGTCACAGGCCGACAGAGAAACGCGTCACAGGCCCATCAGGGAAACGCGTCACAGGCCGACAGGGAAACGCGTCACAGGCCGACAGGGAAACGCGTCACAGGCCGACAGGGAAACGCGTCACAGGCCGACAGAGAAACGCGTCACAGGCCGACAGGGAAACGCGTCACAGGCCGACAGGGAAACGTGTCACAGGCCGACAGAGAAACGCGTCACAGGCCGACAGGGAAACGCGTCACAGGCCGACAGGGAAACGCGTCACAGGCCGACAGGGAAACGCGTCACAGGCCGACAGGGAAACGCGTCACAGGCCGACAGGGAAACGCGTCACAGGCCCATCAGGGAAACGCGTCACAGGCCCATCAGGGAAACGCGTCACAGGCCCATCAGGGAAACGCGTCACAGGCCGACAGAGAAACGCGTCACAGGCCCATCAGGGAAACGCGTCACAGGCCGACAGGGAAACGCGTCACAGGCCGACAGAGAAACGCGTCACAGGCCGACAGGGAAACGCGTCACAGGCCGACAGGGAAACGCGTCACAGGCCGACAGGGAAACGCGTCACAGGCCGACAGGGAAACGCGTCACAGGCCGACAGAGAAACGCGTCACAGGCCGACAGAGGAACGCGTCACAGGGAGACGCGGCACGAGGGCCAACAGTAAAACATGGCATGGCCCGTCCGGGAAACGCACAACCTGATAGACGTGTATGGGGGCCGCTGTCAGAGAACGGGGACAACGCACCGCATGTGTGATCCCCAACCAGAATAGACTGGGAGGGGCTACATATACAGATACTTCACTGACCCCGCCCCCTTCTCTCCAGTAAGGAGTGTTTGTGGGGTTTAGAGAGATAGGGGGGATAAGGGTACACAGGGGGAGGTTATAGAGATATGGGGGTACACAGGAGAAGGGGGGTTATAGGGATATGGGGGTACACAGGGGAAGGGGGGTTATAGGGATATGGGGGTACACAGGTGAAGGGGGGTTATAGGGATATGGGGGTACACAGGTGAAGGGTTATAGGGATATGGGGGTACACAGGTGAAGGGGGGTTATAGGGATATGGGGGTACACAGGGGAAGGGGGGTTATAGGGATATGGGGGTACACAGGGGAAGGGGGGTTATAGGGATATGGGGGTACACAGGGGAAGGGGGGTTATAGGGATTTGAGGGTACACAGGGGAGGGGGGATATGGGGGTACATAGGGGAAGGGGGGGTCACAGGGATATGGGGGTACACAGGGGAAGGGGGGTTGTAGAGATATGGGGGTACACATGGGAGGGGGATTTGGGGGTACACAGGTGAAGGGGGGTTATAGGGATATGGGGGTACACAGGTGAAGGGGGTTATAGGGATATGGGGGTACACAGGTGAAGGGGGGTTATAGAGATATAGGGGTACACAGGTGAAGGGCGGTTATAGAGATATGGGGGTACACAGGGGAGGATGGATATGGGGGTACATAGGTGAAGGGGGGTTGTAGAGATTGGGGGTACACAGGGGACGGGGGATATGGGGGTGCATAGGTGAAGGGTTATAGAGATATGGGGGTACACAGGTGAAGGGGGGTTATAGAGATATGGGAGTACACAGGTGAAGGGTTATAGAGATATGGGGGTACACAGGTGAAGGATTATAGAGATATGGGGGTACACAGGTGAAGGGGGGTTATAGAGATATGGGGGTACACAGGTGAAGGGGGGTTATAGAGATATGGGGGTACACAGGTGAAGGGGGGTTATAGAGATATGGGGGTACACAGGGGAGGAGGGATATGGGGGTACATAGGTGAAGGGGGGTTGTAGAGATATGGGGGTACACAGGGGACGGGGGATATGGGGGTGCATAGGTGAAGGGTTATAGAGATATGGGGGTACACAGGTGAAGGGGGGGTTATAGAGATATGGCGGTACACAGGTGAAGGGGGGTTATAGAGATATGGGGGTACACAGGGGAGGGGGGATATGGAGGTACATAGGTGAAGGGGGTTGTAGAGATATGGGGGTACACAGGGGAGGGGGGATATGGAGGTACGTAGGGGAGGGGGATATGGGGGTACATAGGTGAAGGGGGGTTGTAGAGATATGAGGGTACACAGGGGAGGGGGGATATGGAGGTACGTAGGGGAGGGGGATATGGGGTACATAGGTGAAGGGGGGTCACAGGGATATAGGGGTACACAGGGGAAGGGGGGTCACAGGGATATGGGGGTACACAGGGGAGGGGGGATATGGAGGTACATAGGTGAAGGGGGGTTGTAGAGATATGAGGGTACACAGGGGAGGGGGGATATGGAGGTACATAGGTGAAGGGGGGTTGTAGAGATATGAGGGTACACAGGGGAGGAGGGATATGGGGGTACATAGGTGAAGGGGGGTTGTAGAGATATGAGGGTACACAGGGGAGGAGGGATATGGGGGTACATAGGTGAAGGGGGGTTGTAGAGATATGAGGGTACACAGGGGAGGAGGGATATGGGGGTACATAGGTGAAGGGGGGTTGTAGAGATATGGGGGTACACAGGGGACGGGGGATATGGGGGTGCATAGGTGAAGGGTTATAGAGATATGGGGGTACACAGGTGAAGGGGGGGTTATAGAGATATGGGAGTACACAGGTGAAGGGGGGTTATAGGGATATGGGGGTACACAGGTGAAGGGGGGTTATAGGGATATGGGGGTACACAGGTGAAGGATTATAGAGATATGGGGGTACACAGGTGAAGGATTATAGAGATATGGGGGTACACAGGTGAAGGGGGGTTATAGAGATATGGGGGTACACAGGTGAAGGGGGGTTATAGAGATATGGGGGTACACAAGTGAAGGGGGGTTATAGAGATATGGGAGTACACAGGTGAAGGGGGGTTATAGGGATATGGGGGTACACAGGTGAAGGGGGGTTATAGAGATATGGGGGTACACAGGTGAAGGGGGTTATAGAGATATGGGGGTACACAGGTGAAGGGGGTTGTAGAGATATGGGGGTACACAAGGGAGGGGGGATATGGGGTACGTAGGGGAGGGGGGATATGGGGGTACATAGGTGAAGGGGGGTCACAGGGATATGGGGGTACACAGGGGAAGGGGGGTCACAGGGATATGGGGGTACACAGGGGAAGGGGGGTCACAGGGATATGGGGGTACACAGGGGAGGGGGGATATGGAGGTACGTAGGGGAGGGGGATATGGGGGTACATAGGTGAAGGGGGGTCACAGGGATATGGGGGTACACAGGGGAAGGGGGGTCACAGGGATATGGGGGTACACAGGGGAGGGGGGATATGGAGGTACATAGGTGTAGGGGGGTTGTAGAGATATGAGGGTACACAGGGGAGGGGGAATATGGAGGTACATAGGTGTAGGGGGGTTGTAGAGATATGAGGGTACACAGGGGAGGGGGAATATGGAGGTACATAGGTGAAGGGGGGTTGTAGAGATATGAGGGTACACAGGGGACGGGGGGATATGGGGGTACATAGGTGAAGGGGGTTGTAGAGATATGAGGGTACACAGGGGAGGGGGGATATGGAGGTACATAGGTGTAGGGGGGTTGTAGAGATATGAGGGTACACAGGGGAGGGGGAATATGGAGGTACATAGGTGTAGGGGGGTTGTAGAGATATGAGGGTACACAGGGGAGGGGGGATATGGAGGTACATAGGTGTAGGGGGGTTGTAGAGATATGAGGGTACACAGGGGAGGAGGAATATGGAGGTACATAGGTGTAGGGGGGTTGTAGAGATATGAGGGTACACAGGGGACGGGGGGATATGGGGGTACATAGGTGAAGGGGGTTGTAGAGATATTGGGGTACACAGGGGAGGGGGGATATGGGGTACGTAGGGGAGGGGGATATGGGGGTACATAGGTGAAGGGGGGTCACAGGGATATAGGGGTACACAGGGGAAGGGGGGTCACAGGGATATGGGGGTTCACAGGGGAGGGGGATATAGGAATATGGGGGTACACAGGGGAGGGGGGATATGGGGGTACACAGGGGAGGCGGATATATGAATATGGGGGTACACAGGGGAGGGGGGATATAGGAATATGGGGGTACGTAGGGGAGGGGGGTTGTAGAGATATGGGGGTACACAGGAGAGGGGGGATATGGGGGTACATAGGGGAAGGGGATTGTAGAGATATGGGGGTACATAGGTGAAGGGGGGTTGTAGAGATATGAGGGTACACAGGGGAGGGGGGATATGGGGGTACATATGGGAAGGGGGTTGTAGAGATATGGGGGTACATAGGGGAGGGGGGATATGGGGGTACATATGGGAAGGGGGTTGTAGAGATATGGGGGTACATAGGGGAGGGGGGATATGGGGGTACATAGGGGAAGGGGATTGTAGAGATATGGGGGTACATAGGTGAAGGGGGGTTGTAGAGATATGAGGGTACACAGGGGAGGAGGAATATGGAGGTACATAGGTGTAGGGGGGTTGTAGAGATATGAGGGTACACAGGGGAGGGGGAATATGGAGGTACATAGGTGTAGGGGGGTTGTAGAGATATGAGGGTACACAGGGGAGGAGGAATATGGAGGTACATAGGTGTAGGGGGGTTGTAGAGATATGAGGGTACACAGGGGAGGAGGAATATGGAGGTACATAGGTGTAGGGGGGTTGTAGAGATATGAGGGTACACAGGGGAGGGGGAATATGGAGGTACATAGGTGAAGGGGGGTTGTAGAGATATGAGGGTACACAGGGGACGGGGGGATATGGGGGTACATAGGTGAAGGGGGTTGTAGAGATATTGGGGTACACAGGGGAGGGGGGATATGGGGTACGTAGGGGAGGGGGATATGGGGGTACATAGGTGAAGGGGGGTCACAGGGATATAGGGGTACACAGGGGAAGGGGGGTCACAGGGATATGGGGGTTCACAGGGGAGGGGGATATAGGAATATGGGGGTACACAGGGGAGGGGGGATATGGGGGTACACAGGGGAGGCGGATATATGAATATGGGGGTACACAGGGGAGGGGGGATATAGGAATATGGGGGTACGTAGGGGAGGGGGGTTGTAGAGATATGGGGGTACACAGGAGAGGGGGGATATGGGGGTACATAGGGGAAGGGGATTGTAGAGATATGGGGGTACATAGGTGAAGGGGGGTTGTAGAGATATGAGGGTACACAGGGGAGGGGGGATATGGGGGTACATATGGGAAGGGGGTTGTAGAGATATGGGGGTACATAGGGGAGGGGGGATATGGGGGTACATATGGGAAGGGGGTTGTAGAGATATGGGGGTACATAGGGGAGGGGGGATATGGGGGTACATAGGTGAAGGGGGGTTGTAGAGATATGGGGGTACATAGGGGAGGGGGGATATGGGGGTACATAGGTGAAGGGGGGTTGTAGAGATATGGGGGTACATAGGGGAGGGGGGATATGGGGGTACATAGGTGAAGGGGGGTTGTAGAGATATGGGGGTACATAGGGGAGGGGGGATATGGGGGTACATAGGGGTGGATGAGTTTGCACATGGAGATCCTTTACTGACCCCGCCCCCTTCTCTCCACAGCTGCAGACATGACAAAGTTGGTGCAATGGCTGCTGGGATTGATCCTGCTGGGCGGAGCCTGGGCAACGCTGACCTTTGACCTGCTGGGTCTGGATCCACCCCGGGCCTGCTGGGAGGTGGTGTGGCCCCTCCCCGTCTACCTCCTGGTGGCCTTCGGCTGTTACTCCCTGGCGACCATCGGCTACCGCCTGGCCACCTTCAACGACTGCGAGGACGCCGCCCACCAGCTGCAGGATCAGATCCGCCAGGCCAAGAGGGAGCTGAGCCAGAGGGGGATGAGCTTCTGAGACAGTGGGCGGAGCCATCACCAGACTGTACAGTGATCAACCGTGGGGGCGGAGCCATCACCAGACTGTAGTGACCAACCGTGGGGGCGGAGCCATCACCACACTGTACAGTGACCAACTGTGGGGTCGGAGTCATCACCAGACTGTACAGTGATCAACCGCGGGGGGCGGAGCCATCGCCACACTGTACAGTGATCAACCGCGGGGGGCGGAGCCATCGCCACACTGTACAGGGACTTATGTTAAGGGTGGAACCTTTACCAGACCACCCTGGGACCAACATTATGGGCGGAGCTTCCAGTGTTACTGACATCAATGCTCTCTTATTGGTCACGTGGACAGACCAGGGGGCGGAGTTCTGATCCTTCACTATGTCCAGGTGACCAATCTCTGTATTGACTGCCTTCTCTGCCACACCCCCTCCATACAATGTACCTGGTCATGTGACTGGGAGAGGCTTTCATGTGAACACACCCACTTCCTACGGGTGATTGTCATGTGACCAGATGTGATCCAATAATAAAGAGGTGAAGTACAAAACTGAGGTGTCTTTTGTTGTTGGCCCCTCCCCTCCTCCAATCCTGTCCTGTGATTGGTGTGTCTGTGTATGGGGGGGGGGGGGTTGCCTTGTGGGTAATGGGCCCCAGGTAGGTCATATCTGGGGGCCCCACACCAGGTAGGTGGTACATGTGTGTGATGTACGGGGGACGCGTGCGGCTGTCAGAGCTCCTCCTACCCAGAATCCTCCGGGGCCCCGCAGGGCAGCGCTGGATCCGAGATTCAGTCACCACACAAGCGGGAACACGTCTGTAATCCGTCATCCCCTCCCCCGCTGCCAACTTCATCTTCTCACACCGCCAGTGCCAACCCCTCCCCCACTGCCAGGAGAAAAACATGTGCACTCCACCCAACACTGACAGATCATCCCGGGTCTGTACACCCGCTGTGCCCATTATGAGGGGTTCCCACCATCCCTGTGCTGAGTTCCCGGGTCTGTACACCCGCTGTGCCCATTATGAGGGGTTCTCACCATCCCTGTGCTGAGTTCCCGGGTCTGTACACCCGCTGTGCCCATTATGAGGGGTTCTCACCATCCCTGTGCTGAGTTCCCAAGTCTGTACACCCGCTGTGCCCATTATGAGGGGTTCCCACCATCCCTGTGCTGAGTTCCCGGGTCTGTACACCCGCTGTGCCCATTATGAGGGGTTCCCACCATCCCTGTGCTGAGTTCCCGGGTCTGTACACCCGCTGTGCCCATTATGAGGGGTTCCCACCATCCCTGTGCTGAGTTCCCAGGTCTGTACACCCGCTGTGCCCATTATGAGGGGTTCTCACCATCCCTGTGCTGAGTTCCCAAGTCTGTACACCCGCTGTGCCCATTATGAGGGGTTCTCACCATCCCTGTGCTAAAGTCCCGGGTCTGTACACCCGCTGTGCCCATTATGAGGGGTTCCCACCATCCATGTGCTGAGTTCCCGGGTCTGTACACCCGCTGTGCCCATTATGAGGGGTTCCCACCATCCCTGTGCTGAGTTCCCGGGTCTGTACACCCGCTGTGCCCATTATGAGGGGTTCCCACCATCCCTGTGCTGAGTTCCCAGGTCTGTACACCCGCTGTGCCCATTATGAGGGGTTCTCACCATCCCTGTGCTGAGTTCCCAAGTCTGTACACCCGCTGTGCCCATTATGAGGGGTTCTCACCATCCCTGTGCTAAAGTCCCGGGTCTGTACACCCGCTGTGCCCATTATGAGGGGTTCCCACCATCCCTGTGCTGAGTTCCCGGGTCTGTACACCCGCTGTGCCCATTATGAGGGGTTCCCACCATCCCTGTGCTGAGTTCCCAGGTCTGTACACCCGCTGTGCCCATTATGAGGGGTTCTCACCATCCCTGTGCTGAGTTCCTGGGTCTGTACGCCCTCTGTGCCCATTATGAGGGGTTCTCACCATCCCTGTGCTGAGTTCCCGGGTCTGTACACCCGCTGTGCCCATTATGAGGGGTTCCCACCATCCCTGGGCCGAGTTCCCGGGTCTGTACACCCGCTGTGCCCATTATGAGGGGTTCCCACCATCCCTGTGCTGAGTTCCTGGGTCTGTACACCCGCTGTGCCCATTATGAGGGGTTCTCACCATCCCTGTGCTGAGTTCCTGGGTCTGTACACCCGCTGTGCCCATTATGAGGGGTTCCCACCATCCCTGTGCTGAGTTCCCGGGTCTGTACACCCGCTGTGCCCATTATGAGGGGCTCCCACCATCCCTGTGCTGAGTTCCCGGGTCTGTACACCCGCTGTGCCCATTATGAGGGGTTCCCACCATCCCTGTGCTGAGTTCCCGGGTCTGTACACCCGCTGTGCCCATTATGAGGGGTTCTCACCATCCCTGTGCTAAAGTCCCGGGTCTGTACACCCGCTGTGCCCATTATGAGGGGTTCTCACCATCCCTGTGCTGAGTTCCCAGGTCTGTACACCCGCTGTGCCCATTATGAGGGGTTCCCACCATCCCTGGGCCGAGTTCCCGGGTCTGTACACCCGCTGTGCCCATTATGAGGGGTTCTCACCATCCCTGTGCCGAGTTCCCAGGTCTGTACACCCGCTGTGCCCATTATGAGGGGTTCTCACCATCCCTGTGCTGAGTTCCCAGGTCTGTACACCCGCTGTGCCCATTATGAGGGGTTCCCACCATCCCTGTGCTGAGTTCCCGGGTCTGTACACCCGCTGTGCCCATTATGAGGGGTTCCCACCATCCCTGTGCTGAGTTCCCGGGTCTGTACACCCGCTGTGCCCATTATGAGGGGTTCCCACCATCCCTGTAATGAGTTCCCAGGTCTGTACACCCGCTGTGCCCATTATGAGGGGTTCCCACCATCCCTGTGCTAAAGTCCCGGGTCTGTACACCCGCTGTGCCCATTATGAGGGGTTCCCACCATCCCTGTGCTGAGTTCCCGGATCTGTACACCCGCTGTGCCCATTATGAGGGGTTCCCACCATCCCTGTGCTGAGTTCCCGGGTCTGTACACCCGCTGTGCCCATTATGAGGGGTTCCCACCATCCCTGTGCTAAAGTCCCGGGTCTGTACACCCGCTGTGCCCATTATGAGGGGTTCCCACCATCCCTGTGCTGAGTTCCCGGATCTGTACACCCGCTGTGCCCATTATGAGGGGTTCCCACCATCCCTGTGCTGAGTTCCCGGGTCTGTACACCCGCTGTGCCCATTATGAGGGGTTCCCACCATCCCTGTGCTGAGTTCCCGGGTCTGTACACCCGCTGTGCCCATTATGAGGGGTTCCCACCATCCCTGTGCTGAGTTCCCGGGTCTGTACACCCGCTGTGCCCATTATGAGGGGTTCTCACCATCCCTGTGCTGAGTTCTCAGGTCTGTACACCCGCTGTGCCCATTATGAGGGGTTCCCACCATCCCTGTGCTAAAGTCCCGGGTCTGTACACCCGCTGTGCCCATTATGAGGGGTTCCCACCATCCCTGTGCTAAAGTCCCGGGTCTGTACACCCGCTGTGCCCATTATGAGGGGTTCCCACCATCCCTGTGCTGAGTTCCCGGGTCTGTACACCCGCTGTGCCCATTATGAGGGGTTCCCACCATCCCTGTGCTGAGTTCCCGGATCTGTACACCCGCTGTGCCCATTATGAGGGGCTCCCACCATCCCTGTGCTGAGTTCCCGGATCTGTACACCCGCTGTGCCCATTATGAGGGGTTCTCACCATCCCTGTGCTGAGTTCCCGGGTCTGTACACCCGCTGTGCCCATTATGAGGGGTTCCCACCATCCCTGTGCTGAGTTCCCGGGTCTGTACACCCGCTGTGCCCATTATGAGGGGTTCCCACCATCCCTGTGCTGAGTTCTCAGGTCTGTACACCCGCTGTGCCCATTATGAGGGGTTCCCACCATCCCTGTGCTAAAGTCCCGGGTCTGTACACCCGCTGTGCCCATTATGAGGGGTTCCCACCATCCCTGTGCTAAAGTCCCGGGTCTGTACACCCGCTGTGCCCATTATGAGGGGTTCTCACCATCCCTGTGCTGAGTTCCCAGGTCTGTACACCCGCTGTGCCCATTATGAGGGGTTCCCACCATCCCTGTGCTGAGTTCCCGGGTCTGTACACCCGCTGTGCCCATTATGAGGGGTTCCCACCATCCCTGTGCTAAAGTCCCGGGTCTGTACACCCGCTGTGCCCATTATGAGGGGTTCTCACCATCCCTGTGCTGAGTTCCCAGGTCTGTACACCCTCTGTGCCCATTATGAGGGGTTCTCACCATCCCTGTGCTGAGTTCCCAGGTCTGTACACCCGCTGTGCCCATTATGAGGGGTTCCCACCATCCCTGTGCTGAGTTCCCGGGTCTGTACACCTGCTGTGCCCATTATGAGGCACAGCAGGTGTACAGGGGGAGGAGAAGACTGATGACATCATCTCAGCAGGGGACGGCTCCTGTTCCTGTACTTGGAGACTGGTCCGGGATCGATGGAGATGTCAGTGGAGTACGGAGGTGTTGGTGATCGGAGTCGGTGTTGGGAGTCGTTGATGGGAGTCGGTGATCAGAGTCGGTGATCGGTGTTGGTGATGGGAGTCGGTGTTGGGAGTCGGTGATCGGTGTTGGTGATGGGAGTCGGTGATTGGTGTTGGGAGTCGGTGATTGGTGTTGGGAGTCGGTGATCGGTGTTGGTGATGGGAGTCGAAGTCGGTGATTGGTGTTGGGAGTCGGTGATGGGAGTCGGTGATTGGAGTCGGAGATCGGTGTCGGTGATTGGTGTTGGGAGTTGGTGATCGGTGTTGGTGATGGGAGTCGGTGATTGGTGTTGGGAGTCGGTGATTGGTGTTGGGAGTCGGTGATCGGTGTTGGTGATGGGAGTCGAAGTCGGTGATTGGTGTTGGGAGTCGGTGATTGGAGTCGGAGTCGGTGATCGGTGTCGGTGATTGGTGTTGGGAGTTGGTGATCGGTGTTGGTGATGGGAGTCGGAGTCGGTGATCGGAGTCGGTGATTGGTGTTGGTGATGGGAGTCGGTGATCAGTGTTGGGAGTCGGTGATCGGTGTTGGTGATGGGAGTCGGTGATTGGTGTTGGGAGTCGGTGATCGGTGTTGGTGATGGGAGTCGAAGTCGGTGATTGGTGTTGGGAGTCGGTGATGGGAGTCGGTGATTGGAGTCGGAGTCGGTGATCGGTGATTGGTGTTGGGAGTTGGTGATCGGTGTTGGTGATGGGAGTCGGTGATTGGTGTTGGGAGTCGGTGATTGGTGTTGGGAGTCGGTGATCGGTGTTGGTGATGGGAGTCGAAGTCGGTGATTGGAGTCAGAGTCGGTGATCGGTGTCGGTGATTGGTGTTGGGAGTTGGTGATCGGTGATGGGAGTCGGAGTCGGTGATCGGAGTCGGTGATTGGTGTTGGTGATGGGAGTCGGTGATCAGTGTTGGGAGTCGGTGATCGGTGTCGGAGTCATACACGGGACACAGGTGTGGAAAACATAAAATGATTTATTATAAAATAATCGTATAAAGATTTTGGCACTTTAGTGAATTCCCCCCACCGATCGTCCCGTGTTCCCCTCCCCCCCACCATCGGATTGTACAATCAATAAGAAAAGGCAGCCATGACAGTTGGTGTGTCGGGTAAAGAGGTCCTGTCACCAGAAGAAGCACCGACTGTTCTCAGAGAGAAGATACAAAACGCTCTCCACCCATTGGGGGACTACAGATCGAATGAAAGGTCTCCGCCCACCTCAGAGCAGCCAGAATAATTCATAGGGGTAGGAGCGGGGCCCCTCGTCTCCCGTGTGATGGGGGCGTGTCATGCTGTGCGCACAGAGCGGGGCCCCTCGTCCCCCGTGTGATGGGGGCGTGTCTCATGCTGTGTGCACATAGCGGGGCCCCTTGTCTCCCGTGTGATGGGGGCGTGTCATGCTGTACGCACAGAGCGGGGCCCCTGTTTTCTATATGATGGGGGCGTGTCTCATGCTGTGCGCACATAGCGGGGCCCCTTGTCTCCCGTGTGATGGGGGTGTGTCTCATGCTGTGCGCACAGAGCGGGGCCCCTTGTCTCCCGTGTGATGGGGGTGTGTCTCATGCTGTGCGCACAGAGCGGGGCCCCTCGTCTCCTGTGTGATGGGGGCGTGTCCCATGCTATGTGCACAGAGCGGGGCCCCTCGTCTCCCGTGTGATGGGGGCGTGTCCCATGCTATGCGCACAGAGCGGGGCCCCTCGTCTCCCGTGTGATGGGGCGTGTCTTATGCTATGTGCACATAGCGGGGCCCCTCGTCCCCCGTGTGATGGGGGCGTGTCTCATGCTGTGCGCACAGAGCGGGGCCCCTCGTCCCCCGTGTGATGGGGGTGTGTCTCATGCTGTGTGCACAGAGCGGGGCCCCTCGTCCCCCGTGTGATGGGGGGTGTCTCATGCTGTACGCACAGAGCGGGGCCCCTGTTTTCTATATGATGGGGGCGTGTCTCATGCTGTGCGCACAGAGCGGGGCCCCTCGTCTCCCGTGTGATGGGGGCGTGTCTCATGCTGTGCGCACAGAGCGGGGCCCCTCGTCCCCCGTGTGATGGGGGTGTGTCTCATGCTGTGCGCACAGAGCGGGGCCCCTCGTCCCCCGTGTGATGGGGGTGTGTCTCATGCTGTGTGCACAGAGCGGGGCCCCTCGTCCCCCGTGTGATGGGGGGTGTCTCATGCTGTACGCACAGAGCGGGGCCCCTCTTTTCTATATGATGGGGGCGTGTCTCATGCTGTGCGCACAGAGCGGGGCCCCTCGTCTCCCTTGTGATGGGGGCGTGTCTCATGCTGTGCGCACAGAGCGGGGCCCCTCGTCTCCCGTGTGATGGGGGCGTGTCTCATGCTGTGCGCACAGAGCGGGGCCCCTCGTCTCCCGTGTGATGGGGGCGTGTCCCATGCTATGCGCACAGAGCGGGGCCCCTCGTCTCCCGTGTGATGGGGCGTGTCTCATGCTGTGCGCACAGAGCGGGGCCCCTCGTCCCCCGTGTGATGGGGGCGTGTCTCATGCTGTGCGCACAGAGCGGGGCCCCTCGTCTCCCGTGTGATGGGGCGTGTCTTATGCTGTGTGCACATAGCGGGGCCCCTTGTCTCCCGTGTGATGGGGGCGTGTCTTATGCTGTGCGCACAGAGCGGGGCCCCTCGTCTCCCGTGTGATGGGGCGTGTCTTATGCTGTGTGCACATAGCGGGGCCCCTTGTCTCCCGTGTGATGGGGGCGTGTCCCATGCTATGCGCACATAGCGGGGCCCCTTGTCTCCCGTGTGATGGGGGTGTGTCTCATGCTGTGCGCACAGAGCGGGGCCCCTGTCTTCCATATGACGGGGAGGGGGTGTTCCACTCCTCAGCTTTGCATACAATGAACTGTCTGGGTCCCAATGACAGCCAATCCTCATCTCTCTACACTCTGTGTGTTTCCTGGCGGGGGAGGGGAGGGGGGGCTCCCTCTGTTTGTGTAGCTGTCCTGCTCCCTCCTGACTCAGCCCCTATTGAAGTGCTGAGTGGCCCCGGGCGGGGTCAGAGGGGGCCGCACAATGGAAACCGCTGCCTCAGCGCAAATCCCCTCTCTGAGAGCTAATCCCCCGCCGCCGCCGGACAGGTCCTCTTTACCTCGGAAAATAAGAACATAGTGCATAAAGGTCTAGAAACCCCCCAGAGGTGATAGAGCCCCCGGGCCCCCAGAAGAATCAGAGCTCCGGGCCCCCCCCCAAAAAGTCAGGAGCCCCACCTCGATAGATCCGGGCCCCCAGAAGAGTTAGAGCCCCACCTTCATAGCCCCGGGCCCCCAGAAGAGTTAGAGCCCCACCTTCATAGCCCCGGGCCCCCAGAAGAGTTAGAGCCCCACCTCGATAGCCCTGGGCCCCCAGAAGAGTTAGAGCCCCACCTTCATAGCCCCGGGCCCCCAGAAGAGTTAGAGCCCTACCCTGATAGCCCCGGGCCCCCAGAAGAGTTAGAGCCCTACCCTGATAGCCCCGGGCCCCCAGAAGAGTTAGAGCCCCACCTCGATAGACCCGGGCTCCCAGAAGAGTTAGAGCCCTACCCTGATAGCCCCGGGCCCCCAGAAGAGTTAGAGCCCCACCTTCATAGCCCCGGGCCCCCAGAAGAGATAGAGCCCCACCTCGATAGCCCTGGGCCCCCAGAAGAGTTAGAGCCCCACCTTCATAGCCCCGGCCCCCAGAAGAGTTAGAGCCCCACCTCGATAGCCCCTGGGCCCCCAGAAGAGTTAGAGCCCCACCTTCATAGCCCCGGGCCCCCAGAAGAGTTAGAGCCCCACCTATATAGCCCCGGGCCCCCAGAAGAGTTAGAGCCCCACCTTCATAGCCCCGGGCCCCAGAAGAGTTAGAGCCCCACCTCGATAGCCCCTGGGCCCCCAGAAGAGTTAGAGCCCCACCTTCATAGCCCTGGCCCCCAGAAGAGTTAGAGCCCCACCTCGATAGCCCCTGGGCCCCCAGAAGAGTTAGAGCCCCACCTCGGTAGACCCGGGCCCCCAGAAGAGTTAGAGCATCGCCGCAGGCCCCAGAAGAAGTCAGGGCTCCGGGGCCCCCATAGAAGTGTCAGTATATCCCAGAATAAAGTGCGTCAGCGCGGTCAGGTCCAGGCACTTGGTCGGGGGCGGCGCTCCGCGTTGCGTCATCACATCGGCAGGTGGCGGTAGAGAGGTTGCTCCTGGTAGTAGCGCCAGAACAGCCAGATCCTCAGCAGGCTGGTGACTATCCCGGGGAAGTTGGGAACCTGCAGGATAGAGATGACAGTGAGGACGTCACATCCACCCCCTCCCCCTTACAGACAGATGGGTGGCGTCACGCGCACTCACCATGATGTAGGCGTCGCCGAGCTGCATTCCATACAGGACCCAGGAGGTGGAGGCCAGGACGGTGGTGATGGTCAGCGGCATGGACAGGCACTTGGTGGATTTGGTTCGGATGATCTCAGCCTGGAGGTGGAGCAGAAGAAAGATGATTGGATATCAGGATAAAACAATGCTCCGCCCCTTACTACTTCTACCCCCAATCAAAATTCCCTCAGTGTTCTAGCCACACAAACTGAGGGGCTGCACCACTTGCCAGCATCCTTGGGATCTCACCGGCTTCAAAGGGGCGGGGTCTGTGTTCTGGATGAGGACCACTCATTGGTCATCTGGGAGGCGGGGAAATCCCTGGCAGTGTTGGGTCCCTCTAGCTGTACCCTCCCCCCCCCCATGGTGGCCAGTGTGTTCCAGGGTTTCCAGCCCCACCCACTATAGGGAGGCCACTTACCAGGTCGGCCAGCGGAGATAAGTACATGCTGATGGTGAAGATGCTGCAGAAGAGGCCCAGCTGGTTCAGGCGGACGCCGAGGTTGGGGGTCCACAGGTAGAAGTAGGCGAACCCCAAAACCAGAACTAAGAGTGCCAGGAGGACCTGAGAGAGGGGGCGGCGCTGCGGAGGACAAGACAGCGGTCAGAGGCGAGTGCGACAACACGAGGGAGACTGAGACACAGAGGTCGGGGGGTCCTACCTTCTCCGAGGAGTAGAAGATGAAGGCCACCATGTAGAGCGTCTGCAGGAAGGCCCCGATGGAGTTCACCGTCATCAGAGTCCCATCCCCCTTCAGATATCCGTAATACAACCAGCCCAGGTTACTGCAAGAGAGGAACTCCACTTACAACGCTGACCCACAATCCTCTGCTCACTGTGCCCTCCCCCGCTTACCCACACTGCGCCCTCCCCTGCTCACTGCACCCTCCCCCGCTTACCCACACTGCGCCCTCCCCCACTGACCCACAATCCTCCACACTGCGCCCTCCCCTGCTCACTGCTCACCCACAATCTTCCGCTCACAACGCTGACCCACAATCTCACGTTCACTGCGCCCTCCCCCGCTCACTGCACCCTCCCCGCTGACCCACAATCCTCTGCACTGTGCCCTCCCCTGCTCAATGCTCCCTCCCCCGCTGACCCACAGTCCTCCGCTCACTGCGCCCTTCCCCACAATCCTCCACACTGCGCCCTCCCCCGCTGACCCGCAATCCCCCGCTGACCCACAAACTGCCACACTGCGCCCTCCTCCGCTCACTGCACCCTCCCCTGCTGACCCACAATCCCCCGCTCCCTGCACCCTCCCCCGCTGACCCACAATCCTCCGCACTGCGCCCTCCCCTGCTCAATGCTTCCTCCCCCGCTGACCCACAATCCTCCACTCACTGCGCCCTCCCCCACAATCCTCCACACTGTGCCCTCCCCCGCTGACCCAAAATCCTCCGCACTGCGCCCTCCCCTGCTGACCCACAATCCCCGCTGACCCACAAACCGCCACCCTGCGCCCTCCTCCGCTCCCTGCACCCTCCCCTGCTGACCCACAATCCTCCGCTCACTGCGCCCTCCCCCGCTGACCCGCAATCCTCCGCACTGCACCCTCCCCTGCTCAATGCGCCCTCCCCCGCTGACCCACAATCCTCCGCTCACTGCGCCCTCCCCCGCTGACCCACAATCCTCCGCACTGCGCCCTTCCCCGCTGACCCACAATCCTCCACACTGCGCCCTCCCCTGATGACCCACAATCCTCCACTCTGCGCCCTCCCACGCTAACCCACAATCCTCCACACTGCGCCCTCCCACGCTAACCCACAATCCTCCACTCTGCGCCCTCCCCCGCTGACCCACAATCCTCCGCACTGCGCCCTCCCCCACAATCCTCCACACTGTGCCCTCCCCTGCTCACTGCGCCCTCCCCCGCTGACCCACAATCCTCCGCACTGCGCCCTCCCCCGCTGACCCACAATCCTCCGCACTGCGCCCTCCCCCACAATCCTCCACACTGTGCCCTCCCCTGCTCACTTCGCCCTCCCCCGCTGACCCACAATCCTTCGCACTGCGCCCTCCCCCACAATCCTCCACACTGTGCCCTCCCCCGCTCACTGCGCCCTCCCCCCGCTGACCCTCAATCCTCCACACTACGCCCACAATCCTCCACATTGCGCCCTCCCCCCGCTGACCCACAATCCTCCACACTGCCCTCCCACGCTAACCTACAATCCTCCACACTGCGCCCTCCCCCCAACACACACTGGACACAACCACTGCACCCCTTCCCCCCTTCACACACACTGGATGGTCATGACCACTCCATCCCCTCCACACACTTGGCCATCATGCAGGTCAGAGTGCATGCAGCTCCCCCAGACTCACCCAATACATGACAGAGGTGCAGGAGGAGCCAAACCTACTTCAGATCGGTGGTAAGGAACGGCAGGAACTGGATATTGTCCGCACTCTTCTTGGAGACCATGAGCCGGAGATCCGACCTGAGAGGAGACAAGACATGAGAGACGCCACTGGCGGGTTGCTATGGGTGATGGAAGTCACACAGGAAGATGAGGGGACACTTCAGAGAAGATACAAGACCACTGTGTGTAGTCATAGAGACAAGCCAGAGGACAGACAGACGGGGTGAAGGATGGGAGATGATAGATGGTGG